>BQNB010056511.1:0-28214 GCA_026074375.1 Tanacetum coccineum | reverse complement strand
ATTACACTTGGTGCAATGCTCATTATGGTGGTCTTGAAAAGATATACCATGCCAAGTTCTAAAGTCTACTACAGCCACTGGCACACTTATTTTTATTAGATTATGTATTAGAGGAAAATGAAAAGGCTTATCCTCACACAATTGAATTATAAGGTAGGTGTGCTCAGTAAATTTTTAACTAGTTAAGTAATGAAAAACATGTCTAGTTTTATTAATGAAACATTTTTCAAAATAAACTAGAAAAATAAAGGCAAGCATAATCAAATGGGTGCTTATTTCTAATCCCTTCCCCCCACATGAGTCAAACTTATGCATATAAAATTGAAATAGGAAGGGTTAGAAATGGAATGGATTACTCCCCTGGAATTACTCGGTACGATGAAGAGACAACATACTCAAAGCCATGCTCTAAGTCTTCTTCCCCAAGCAACATCCACCATCACAGGCAACTTCGCAAACCACCTGTATAGCATCCAACTAGTCTGGTTTTCGATGCTTCCTTGCAGCTTGATTAGTATCCAAGCACCACCACCTGTGCATAACCTGTATGGCTGTAAGAAAGACTAATTCCAAAAGCATAAATCCAGATAAAATCATAATAACACAAAATGTATAGAATGATAATACAAGAAATACAATCCTAACTCACTTTTGTAGGAATCATGGTTGCATTTAGCGTATGCAACAAGCCTTTTAAACCACTTGGTGGCCCAAGTAGACGAGTGAAGTCTCGTGAGGGTTTCTAGCAAACATACCCACAAAGTTCATTTACTAGTATACACGGTTTTTATAAAATTTCAAACTATTTAATGATTTGTAGGAAGGGATTACGGCGTAACCAAAGACTCGGTTACCCCGTAATTAAGTGGATGACCATTTTGAAAATTTTGGTTTAAGTTCAGTTACGGCGTAATCATGGAAAAGATTACGCCATAATCCAAATGATTACAGTGTAACTGTGTTGGTTACATCGTATTGCTGCAACAGTAGCAACATTACCACATAATTACGAGTCGAGGTGACCTTGAATTTCGTCTCCTTGCTGATATACTCTTGCAAAACCTAGTAAGAAACATACAAACCCAACTAATCTGCAGGAATGAAATGAAACAACACAAAACATAAATTAAAAGATAGGCATGGGGTGCCTCCCACGAAATGCTTGTTTTTGTTTGAGTCTCTATCTTGACTCCACCCTAATTTACTAGGTAATCGGGTGTCCATCCCCTCACTTAGGATCAAGTGTGAGTGGAAATAGCAATAGACATCATTCGGGTGTTCATTTGCTATGGGGTAGGGAAATTATAACACCTCGTAACTTAGGTCATTGTACGACATTATGTAATGCACAATTTATTTTTAGGGTTTTACGCGTTTGCTCTTAAACTGTAAAAGTTAAGTTAAATCGCGTAAACTAAAAATGATCATACAATGTAAACAGGCATTAAACGATTAAATGTAGTCATCAATCAAGTGTTATATGATTATTAAGAGGATAATTATCAACATTGCACATTTTATTTTTGTTGGTTACGTAAAATGTTTACGTTTCGCGATAAAGTGCGTTTAAGCCTTCCCGGAAGCACGTTAATTTATCTACGCTTCATCGAATACCCACAATTTGAACTCAATACTTAAAGTATAATTAAAACTCAATATATTTATCACATTAGACATTTTCATATTAAAGGAATTGAAATTATACATTTACATATGCAAGTTATACTTTTAATTAAACATATGTTACTTTAGGCTTTATATAATACATATATACACTAAATAAATGAACAAATGCATACATATCCTACCCTAACCCTTATGAACGTGTACATAAGCCATCTAGAAGGCCTTTGGTCACCATGACATCAATAAGCCTTCATGAGCGCGTGAACCGTTCACCACTTGAGCAATGACTAGCCAAAAACCAACCCATTGTTTTCTCAAAACCTTGTGCTATAAACCATTAACACCTTCAAAGGCATCAAGTGACCAAGGAATATGCTAAGGATCTTAGCTAAGTATGCGAATAGGAGTTCAAGGGTTAAGAGAAAACCACATCTACACACTTCTAATTTTACTTGAAAAATCAAACAAAACCCTCTTTACCTTATTAGAAGTCTCACGGCTCAAAAACACCTCCAAGAAGCAAACCATTGCTGTGATACTTTGTACTTGATCATATAAGTACTTCTTATATCATCTCCTACAAGGTGTACTATTAGAAGACTTTTCCAGATTTGTTAAGTTTGAAAAGGATTTTTGGCAAGAAAAGTGTTTTTGAAGTTAAGCTTGGAACTTTTGGATCTTGATTTTGGGAAAAACTTGTTAAGTGTTGTTATAATCTTCAAACAAGGTTCCATTATCATCCTTATACTCTTATTACATTTATATATGCATGCCATGATCATATCTATACTTGTTATGCTTGTTTTAATTGAAAATATTATGTACAACATATTCAAAACTCAGAAAAAACCCTAATTGTTCCCATATTGAGTATATAAATATTTATTGATAAAGGCAAGTGTTATAATAACTTTATGAGTATTTGAAAAGTAGATCTATTAGATAATCATAGACTCCAGAATCAAGTATTTTGTGAGAAACAACTGATACGTACAGATCTAAGTATAACGACTTATTTCGCTTCAACAAACTCTAATTCTAGCTTACTAATCTCAACATTTATAATTATATATTCAAACACTACATTTCTTTCTCGCGGATTGAAAATATCAATTAATTAACTACAAAGCTATATAATTTAGGACACATGATTAATAAAAGGATACACACGACGCCCTTCTTCGGAGTACTACGAATTGACGAGTTCCTGATTATGATTTAAAGGTGTCCCCCTAGACATCCTCAAAACTTACTGTCATACGGACTCTTTTATCCTTAATGATATGCCCAAACTGATGTACTCAATGTTACACTATAAAAGAGATATGAAACCTTTATTATATCCCTAAATACACTCAATGCGACATTTAAATCAAAATTACTACAATATAATGTGCAATTGTATTGTGATCTCTACTATTCGTCTGTATGCTTAGCAGTCTCTTAATCGACCTAGTACTTGTTATTAGTTTCATTTCAGTCTTTATCGTGACGGTTTAATCAGTAGTGATATACTCTGTTCAAATCCATTTTGAGGTGAGTTCATAGCCCCAAACCACGTTATACATAAATCATACTTTATTAATTTTGGGGTGAGAAACATATGCACGTTTTACAAATTGGACTCAAGTGTAACATTTTTATCATGAGTACGTTTTTTGCCTAAGTAGCGAAACCCACTGTGGCCCGATGAATCATGAACTGGTTAAATTACATATATGTAGTGGTGGATTACATTATGTGAGAGCGAATTGATATAAAATAGATCTATTTTGTGGATGACTTCCCCCGTTCGGTGACAACTATCATTAGAAACGAACGTATTTCATTTCGTATACTGGGATGTTAAGGGTTGAACATCATCACGTCAATGTGTACAATATATCACCTCTATATATTTATCAATTATGTCGAGTTTTCGGTGTCCATGACATAGGAAAATCGTAAATACATTGTTAATAGTCTGCATCTGTTTGCAATTATACACAGAACGAAGGAAGTCTTGGCGGTCTCACAAGATCATTTTATTAGAAAACCTATGGAATTCACCATCTTTTTTGGTTGTTGACGTTTAGTAAGATGCCAAATGTTTTTTCAGGAGTGCATATAAGCACGAGGTCGAAGGAAACATTGGGGTTATATTATGAAGTCTGTCATTAAAGATTTTAGTCGCATTACATTTTGTTATCATGTTAACGGGCTTAAATCTTTTGTAACAATATCAAGTAACGTCTTCTGGCTTTGAGTAACAAATACTCTAATTAAATCCAAGTGTAATCATTTAAACGACTTTACTCGTGGATCACGTTCTCTATATTATCTTGTGTACTGATCTTATAAGTAACACGGCCCCACTATTGATCTGATAAGTAACACGCCCCGGATCCTTATTCCGCTGCGACCCATTTTGGGGGTGTTACAGAAATGATGATTTGAGACCATACCTGGAAGGAGATTTCATTTCCCTATCAACCTTATACGGTTTAGTTGATGACATAAATGATTCAAATATTTCGTATAAGGGACTCGTTGGTTGAGTATGAATGAAAGGCTCGGGTTTAGTGATAATTGAATGTACTTGTATTTTCATAAAATGAGATTGAGGATCTTTGACGGCCTCCTCGTCATCCATGGTAACATTCACGATCTCGTCTCCGAATTCTTCCAAAAGTTCATCCAAGATTGATTTAATAGTCGGTGCTACATAGTCATCATTAGGTGACGTGGATGGGTTGTAGGATTAAAGGTTGTATTACATCGTCCATTTCATCAGGGATGTTAGGCATGAGAAATTGCCTAATTCGTTCAACGTCCTTGACCGTAATATCCCAAATATCATAAGTATCCCCATCATCATCCTCAGCCTCCTCTTTCTCAAAGTCAACATCCTATTCACAAATACTAGAAAATTCATTAGTAGCGGGAAAAATAGGAATGTTAAAAAGATTACCGCTTTCATGGTTTGTATCCCTGGATGTGTCAACATTACACCCATGCTGAACTTTATCTTGCCCTATTCGTCTCAGGTTTTTGGCTCCTATACTGAACAAGTCATCTAAGATTTCATCAAAGTCGGAATCCTTCTTATCCACAGGAGTGTTTGGTGGTTGAGCGAAAAATTAGGGTGTGAAACTATAGGAGTGATCATTTAGTGGATTTTTCATTTGTCTAGCAATGTAAAGATTATATTCTGTTATTATCATGCTATCAATGTCCACTCTATAGTTCGTATTAGGAGATTCACAACAACGTTCATTATGTGGTTGGGAAGGTCGAAAACAAGGAAGTAAGGAAGGTAACGCTTAATATTTGTTGATAAACGCGTCCTCAGAGTAATGCGGAAAATCTACAAATATACTCTTGTCACGGTGGGAAGAGTTAAAATCCACCCTTTCATACCTTGTTGGACTACTTTTGGATCGAAGATTATCCAATAATCGCCTTTCTTTCTCAGCTTCATAATCTAAGTACTCGTTAAGCGTCATGTTTTCAATATCAGGTTCCATTTCCATGATTCTTAAAAATTAAACACAAGATACGAGTAGATTGTGCTTTTACAAGAAAATATATGTACTAAAATAAAATATATACAAAACTCAAACTTAAAACCTAATTAGCTCCTCGGCAGCAGCGCCAAAAACTTGATGCTTATTTTATTTTAAGTATTAATTTACCAAGTTTTAAATTTATAAAACTTGCTTCACATTTACAAACGCACTAACGGGCAGAGAACCTGATCGTGAGTAGTGTAGTTTTGGAAAATCTGAGGTTGTCCCAAGAGCTAAAGAGCGGTTTAAATCCGAGTTTAAATGATTGTCACATTTTTAAAGTTGTTTAGAAGATTAAATTGTAAGAGAATAAATTAGAGGCATTAAAGTGGTTTTTATCAATTAATGGAAGTGGTGTAGTAGAAAACTACTAAGAAGATGAACCCATTTAACTAATTAAATATCATGAGTTAAATTATCTTGATCTCAAGTGTAACGTCTAATTCTTGTTTTATTAGTGGTTTCTAAAGTCGATAGACATGAATAGATATATTTAATCTATCCTATAATTCCTGCTATCCTGAATCCCCTGAAAGTCACGAAGGTAGGGCAACCAGGTCATAGTGATTAATCCCAACTATCCCAAGAACTAGTCTAACAACCTATACAGATTATTAACCCTCTTTGAAAGAGTTCCTGTGCTTTTTAAGTATATTAAGTGATAGAGGCGGTAACCTAGTTAGTTCCTACACTAGGGTTATGATGATCAACCTTCCCTAATACCCTGCTAATCCCATGTTCAAGTGGTAATCTAATAGTATGATTAACATGTTCTAAACCACCCGCAATACTACCAAAACACAGGGTACACGATAGACAAAGGATATCCAACGAAACAATGGTCAGACAAAGAGATCAAAAATAAATAACCAAGGAATAATTAACAAATTAAATGACAAGAACAAAATTAAACATAATAAATATCAAGCATCAACAAATTAAGCCGAGATCAAATAAATCACTGAAAATAATTAATTGAAATCAAACTGTAATGGTTGAAGAATCATGTACAAATCATGCTGAAATAATGCTCCCGATCTTCTAGTTAGATCCCGTGGTGAACACTGAAGGGGTTGCTCTATATTCTCATCAAACTCGTACAGGAAGAAAGACACAAATGAATTCAATTCATGATTCTGTGTTGATCTCCATAATATATATATAATATATATATATATAATATATAATATATATATTAGTATTTAATATATATATATATCAGGAAGAAAGACACAAATGAATTCAATTCATGATTCTGTGTTGATTCGTCCATATATATATATATACTATAATAATAGTTTGGGTCTTGTACACAAAAGGCCCCTCATCTTCCTTGTTGATTCTAATTAAGTCATGAAACTTTATATCTTTTGCACACATTAAGTCCCTATAATGAGTCATTATTACGGCGTAACGGTATCGCCCACGTTACGCCGTAATCTATCTGACGCGGCATTCCTTCATTTAATGATAAATTTGTTACGGCGTAATTAACTCGTCATGTTACGCCGTAACCCTTACTCAACATAAATATCTTTTCCATAATAATATTTTACAGCGTAACTCGTACGGGATGTTACTCCGTGATGCCTCGTCAGCACCAAATCTTCGTTATTAATAATTGATTACGGCGTAACTCCTGCGAGACGTTACGCCGTAATATCTTCTAAGCTTCCAACTCAACAACATTAATCTTTAAAAATATAGTACCCCTACTAAATAATATAGTAGTGATACTATTTTTCATTTGGCTTTTAGGCTGCATCCTGTAATATTTTAGTAGCCCTTCATTGAATTTAATACCTCTACTAAATAAATTAGTATTGGTACTATTTTTGCACATATTTTGCCATTTTCCGTTCCAATGCCTCTAATTACTTGAATTCGCAAAATAAATGAATTAAATACCGAATTCATATAAAAATGATATAAAGCAAGGCAATAAACGCGGGACTTTGATATGAAAAAGTATTAAATATTTGATGTTATCACCATGCCCTTAAAAAGGTAGCAAATAAGTCGAGGCTTTTTTGCCCCTTATTGGGCCGAAATCCAAACAAGCCCAAAATAAGCCGTATAAGCTTAAAAATAAGTCGATAAGCTATGAGTACTTTTAGTTACCAAAATTAGCTATAACAATAACCTATAAAAATATGACGAAAGTTGAAAATAACCAAAACCATTTTCTTTTTGTTCCTTTTTGTTTTCAAAACCATATAAGCCCAAATAAGATTACCAAAGCTTATTAATAAGCAAATAAGCTATAAGCTTTATTATGTAAATAATATTATTTCACCAACACAACCATCACATTAAAATGACAAATATTTGTTTTCTTTTCTTTTCTTGTTCGAACCCAAACGCACCCTTAATGAGTTTTTATAAACTTTTCGCTTTCGATTTTTAGCCAACGCACCGTACAACTATCATCTATGCATCATTAAGCATTTCAAAGTACAAGATTTTTGAAAGAAAATAACTTACAAAAGAGGGTTTTGAAGATGAGATTAACACGAAACCAACAACTTAAACGTTGTTTTTATGTACCCATGACTAGTAGCATCAACCCGAAAACGTTTATACCTTTATGTTCTTGAATCAAAGTTAGAAAAATGAAATGTTTTGGTGGGTGTGTGTGTTCGGACGCAAGAGAGAAAAAGGAAGGAGGAAGAGGAAATTTTCTATGGTGTGTGATGTGTGTGTTTTTTTGAAAACCAAATAGGACACTTAGATGCTATATTGGACAAACCTCCTAAAAGAGTGCCTTGTTGTTCCCCTTGTGGGGTTCGACCGACCATGGCATCGTAGGGGGTTTCTAGGTGGGTTTTGTCACTTGTCGGGTTGTCTATCGCTCTTAGTTCATGATTAAAATGTGACCTGGAAGTTCTTGTATTGTTTAACGAATGCAAAAGTATGTTTAGTTAAACTTTGAATATTCACACCATAGGTCTTACAAATAAACTACTTTAGATTTAGTATGGACCATGGATGGACGTGCCAAAACGCGTTGTTTGGCATTTTAAGCCGTTTACGAGACAACCTCCCAGAAATTGATCAAATAAAGATATAATCATCCACAATAAGATAATTAAAGAAATAAATAAACTATTGATCAAATATATAATAAACTGACTACCGTAAATACGGTAACTGTTCTGACTAAAACAGTAAAAGTCAATAAAACAGAGTACTAAATAGAACATCCTAAATCCGTAAAGGTTACACTCTATGGTTTTAGCTTTTACTACATTTATGAATTGAATATGGACACATGACTTGTATAGTGTCAGGAGCATTTAAGTGTTTGAAAACTTATGTGTATGTTATCTTTAGGTATTCAAATGGGTTGAAGAGTTCAATTCTTAGAACACCCTAATTCTCAAATATTTGAACGTGTAATGTACTAAGCACTTGGATGCGCATGGATTATTGATTTGTGCCTAATTCAATAACAGACATTTGATCTTATCTCAAGTAGATATTCATGATACCTAGGCATTAGGGTCGAATAGTTTAATTTGAAAAGTGATAACACGATTCCAAGTGATATCGGTAACCATACATTGGTATATTGTAGCTATTGATTATCTTAACCCTTTTTTGGGCTCCTAACCTCTAACATATACAATCAAACGTAGGAATGACAACGTATCAGATATGGAGCCATGTGGGGTATACTAATATCCATTTCGGTTCAAATTTTCGTCTACATTGATATCAACCAAACAGAGGAAGCGGGTCATTGAACACAAGTGTATACATAATTTTCTTTTAGAAAAAATAAAATCTCAACACATATATCAGCAAGTGAGATCAAAATTTCTACATATTCGATTGATTGTACCTTTCATACTTTGCCAAAACTTGTCAAGGTGTTTACTTCCTTAGGGGACGTTTGGTAAGAGGGAATGCTATAGAATGGAATCGTAAAAGAGAATGGAATCATAAAGAAAGTGAATGAGGTGGAGAAATAATAATGATTCTATTGTTTGGTACAAATAAAGAAGGCGTGTGATATAGAGCATTCTCTTCTTTAATTATTTTATCCATCGTAATAAAAAATAATATTATCATCTAATATTTTCTTTCAAACATTCAATTACATAAATTATCGTTAAAATAATCTGACTATTTAGTTTGCTTAAGTTTAATAAATTGAGTATATGCCAAACTTTCAATTTCAATTCAACATTGAAAAATTATTTGTTCGGTGCAATTTGTCAATTGGAAAATATTTAATTATAATGGCTGTGATGAATTTAATTATAATAGTTGTCACTAGGGGTGTTAAAAAAGCCGACCCGACCTGAACCCGAAACCAAATAAGTCTATTCGGGTCGGGTCACTCGGGTTAAAAATCTTATTTGGGTCGATTCGGGTCAACCCGACTAACCCGAGTTCTATATATGGTCGGGTATCGGGTTGAAATGTTTTGGCTAACTCGGGTTCGGGTCAACCCGATTGACCCGAATAAAGACTTTTTTTAAATATAAATTTATAAATTTTCTATTTAAAAGAGTAAAAAAAGAATTTTTTGTCAGTTTACTTAAATTCGGGTTGACCCAATCCGAGTTGACCCGACCCGAATTGATGCGAACCCGAGTAACCCGACTTCAAATAGGGTCAGGTTCGATTATGGAATTTTTACCCTCAACCCGATTAACACCACAAGTTGTGACAAAATTTGAAGAAACTCAAACAGTCTAATAATGATATGAGCATTTGAATAATAAAGTTTAAAACAAAAACGTAGATAATAGGTACTGAACGAGAGAATCAATTATAGAAGTCTTACCTTTTGTCCACCAATTCTATCTTTTCTTCACTATTTTAAGAGAATGCTGAGAATGGAATGGGAATCAATATTGATTCACCAATTCCATTCTCAAGTACAAACAAACATGAGAATGCTTTTCCATTCTGTTTCTCTGCTTTCCATTCCACCGTACCAAACATCCCCTTATATGATTCCTTAAACATGTCATAGACTATTAGTTGGTTTAACAGACGTATCAACAAAAGCAATTTTCCGTCATCTAAAACACACAATATGCTAGACATCTTGTCATGATCGGACATGAAAGGATGTTTTGTGAACATTTTTTTGACCATACATTTCTTGAATCAAGATCATTGAATATCCATAACTCAAGATGGTTAGTTTGAGTGCAGATCATGCAAAGACATCCATCAAATGTACCTAAACTATCCCAATGAAATCCTGATGGAATTATTATCTCTGAAAATACCATCTTCTTAATATTTAGAGCCATTATTAATGGAAAATACTTGCCTTTGCCAGCAACCCAACACATATATCCCTTAACAAAAGTACCCAAATACTTAAAAATTAATAGTTACCGATGAAGTCTAATGGACTGCTCCATGACCCGCTTTTAAGACTGAATATGTCATAAAGTCTTGAACCACTATTTGCATTATCATAAATCGTTATTCTAATAATATTTAGATCATCTAAGGTTGTTGCATAACCAAATCCATACATGCAGTTGGTGTAATGAGACCGTGGTGGACGAGGAAGTATCTTGAATGCTCCTGTGACTAGATTGTATAGGATCATTTCAGGTGAATGGTTTACTTTATTGAGTAAAAACTATCCTAGTGTATTGTAATAATCAAATAAAACTGATTAAATTACAACAGAACTCTTTAACTAATGAAATTATTCCTAACCAGTTAACTTATTAAATTATTTTCTAAAGGGAGTCTCATATTCTTTTACTTGGCCTTGACGTCCCTATTCAAAGGTCATTATTTACTACTAGATAATACATCCAGAACATTATAGTTATAACCATGCAACAAAATTCAACAAAATCATTATTTTGTCAAGTTCAATTACAAAGCATGATTCATTAATAAAAGTAAAATTAATTCACATGTTCATATCATTACCATGTTAGTATGTTACAAATGATTTTGTTGAGTATTAAAACTTTAGATTCATATAATCTCAGCAGTCATTTCATACTAAATGGGTAGTTTTTTAACTGTGAATCTCAGCAAGAGCCAAACACACTATCTTATATCAAGGGGTGTTTGGCTAACAAGATTATATGTTTCAATATAAGGGATTATGCTTATTACTATACTTTTAGCATTATTTCCTCCCAAAATAGCCACAAGCATTTTAAAATAAGATGGCCCTAACATTCTCAAAGTACTTAATAGCACTTCCAAAACACAATAAGCTATTAAACACCTAAAAGTATATGTTTTCAACAAGCTGCAATCCAAGATATTATGCTTATTTCCCAAAAACGACTGTAACCCATGTGAAATAAGCTTACCTAAACCCTTTCAAAAAGTGATTAATAACACTCCCAAAACACAATAAGCTATTAAGCACCTAAAATCAGCTTTACCCAAACACCCCTTGAGCTGCTACATATTCCATCACACTTTCCTTATATAAAAGATTCATGAAATTCACTAAACAGTAATACCTTATTTACCATCATTGGAAAGTGCATTAACATAAATATGACAGTGAGAAGCAGCTAGTCAAATAAGTGCAGCTTTTGTGCATAGCCAAAAGTACCTATCCTCTTACAGGAGCCCAACTTGATCGGTCAGTTGGCCTACTAATAGACTTGATACCCTTGAATTATGTTGTTCCCTTTTACTTGTAACTAAGGTTAAAACAAAGATTTTAAGTTACAGGTTTCATGTTAGTTTTTCTTAAACCATTTTAGGAGGTGAAAATGCAAACAACACAAGGTAATAACTTTCCACGTATAATTCTTTATTTGAATGAATCAAAATAATTATAAGGATTAGTGTGGAATATAGCTAAGCTAAACTTATCGTAACTGAATGTCAATGTGTGATAAATTCCTCACTTACACAAACAAGTACTAGAGAGTAAGCGTTTATATAAAAAATTAATCTCTTCAAAGGATTTTGAGATAAGTTCAAGGAGAATTAAATGCTCTTGTGGTAGGAGTGTTTTAATGCATGAGGTAACATTTGTAGAAAATAAGGATATAATGCAAAATATTATTGAATTGATTATTAAACAAAGAGAATACAATGAGTAAGTTAGAACAAACAAAAGGTGAAACCCTAAAAGCTAAATGGGTCATGGGCCTCTTATGGCTTAAATGTTAACATATCATCAATAGTCAACACTCAACAGTCAACAGTCAACGGTCAACAGTTAATTTAACATTAGACCTTTATTAGCTAACATCCCTCCTCAAACTCACAATGCCGCAACAGTGAACATTAGGAGTTTGTCAAACACAAAATAAACTAAAACTAAAAAACAAACACGCATCTTCGGAGCGTCCCAGAGTGCAGACTCGGTGTTAAACGGAGTCTCATTCCGATGAAATCCAAACAGGTGCATGTTCAGACACATGCAAAGCACAGAATCACAAAAATACGAAGATGAACGAGAGCAGACAGACAGCAGCAGACATGTGCAAAGCACAATCAGAAGGACAAGTGCAGATCTAAATGCAGAACAAACAAAACTGAGCGAAACCAAAACATGTTGTATCCGATGCAAATACCAGATACCAATACCAATGCTAATACCAATACCAATACCAATGCCATTACCAATTCCAATATCAATGCCAATGTCAATGCCAATGCCAATGCCAATGACAATACCAATACCAATGTCAATGCCAATGCCAATGCCAATACTAATACTAATATCAATGTCAATGCCAATGCCAATGCCAATACCAATACCGATACTAAAACTATAATTATAGATATAAACTTCTGATACCGATACCAATGCCAATGCCAAAACATTTCTTTTTTTTACTTATTTTCAAAGTGAATTTCATGTGATCACTTTTAAAATAACCAACAAACCCAATGACCTTTCATCCATGTGTCAATTTTTTTAATAATAAGAACCTATCAACACTTATGAATTTAAGATTTCTTTTATGAAATTAATTCAAACACTTACGACAAAAGGCTGAGGATATAAATAAAAACACTAAACTGCCGACAAAAACCGACCAGCAAACAACTCTTTTTTTTCTTTGTCTTCTTCATTTTCGACCTGGCTCTTAATACCATGTAGAAACTAAGGATACAATGCAAAATATTATTAAATTGATTATTAAACAAGGAGAATACAATGAGTATTTATAGGATAAACAAAGGGTGGAACTCTAAAAGCTAAATGGGCCATCAGCCTCTTATGGGCTAAATGCTAACATATCATCGATAGTCAACAGTCAATAGTCAACGGTCAATGGTCAACGGTCAAAATAACATTAGACCTTTATTAGCTAACAACATTTACTTCTCCTAAGACATTCTCTTTTCTAGGCTAGATCTGACGTTGATATTAGAGGGACAAAAGGACGTGTCGATCTCTTGACTGGATAAAAATACGTTACACTAAATGACTATATTCTTAAAAGGTAACCAATCCATTTTTAGGGAACAATGTTGACAAATATATTTTTAATAAGTGATTTTGCAATTATCTTCCTAATATATGATTCCCGTCTAAATATCTTTTGAATACTTGGATATTTTCTACAAGTAACAAATCTATGATTGTCTCTCACTGTTGAGGAAATGACTATGTGTCAGAAAGTTATTGTCAACACGTTCTTTGACTCTGTCATCTTTTTGTGGGTTTAGGATCTCTAACTACTGAAGTCGCATCAGTATGTAGAGGTATTTGTAGAACATCTCTAAAGACGACTTCCTGAGTTTCTTAACTCAAGGATTAATTTTGCAATTCAAAAGCAACAAACATAGCTCAAATAAAAAAAAGATAACATGAATCACAAAAGCAAGCAAATCAAACAGGCTAGAAATCCAGTAATTCCAAGTAGTTGGTCTCAAAGACTAACAGGCAGACATTCATGTTTAAGATAATCTTTGAATAGAAAGGAGTATGTCCTCCTCTTTAATAGTATCAATAGATTATGGAGATGAATTGATCACCTTATTCGTCTATTACCAAACAGCCAATAGAACACTTTGAAAAACCCTATGAATGACCTTTTAGGACGCGACAGCCATGATCAACCATCTTACCAAGGCGATATCCATAACACTTACATATTTAGATTCTACTTTGAAGGTGTTTTCATTTCATAACCTCATTTGTAAAACATCATATTATTTCTAAAAACCCCAATATGTATAATTTTATTTGCTTGAAAATAGCTATACATTAAAAAAACACAAACAAGGCTCGGTCATGTTTTTGATTCATTAATGTAGAAAAATCTAAAGTGATCACTTGACTAAACTCAAATCTCAATTTGATTAACAAAAAAACCACAAGACTCATCTTTGTCAGTTATAGCAAACAAATAACCAAATCCACCAATGCTACTCAGGTGTGGGTCTATTATCTAAGTGATAATAGTTCTATTACAATGATCAGAACACATAAAACTAGATCAAGATGATGTATTACAAATTAGGGTTACAAAACTTAAAAGAGAGAATCGAGAGATATAAGAAAAAGAGAGAAGCAGAGATATCAGGAAAGGCTGGTCAAGGTCTTTTTATAGCCCTTGACCCAGCTATAGGGAATTGACAAAATGGCAGAATTAGCCCTCCAACTTCCATCTATCATCCAAACTCTTCCCGAACCTAGAAAACTATTAAAACATGAAAGGAAACATGACAACATTAGTCCCTCAAGTTATTTACCAGGTGGTGAGACTATATATTTCAACATCCCCCCTTAGTCTTAACCTAGTAAATGTCAACCATGCTAAGTTTCTCAACCAAAACCTTATGTTGCAATGTATTCAATCCTTTAGTTAAGATATCTGCAATTTGATTTGCAGAATCAACTTTAACAGGTTTAACAACACCACTTAAAATCTTTTCTCTTACAAAATGTAAATCAATTTTTAAGTGTTTAGTTCTTTCATGGAAAACAGCATTGACAGCTATTTTAATAGCTGAATTACTGTCACAGTAAAGCGAAACAAGCAAAAAATTATTTAAGTTCAAATATTTTAAGATTTTCAAAATCTAAATCACTTCATTGGTAACTGAAGCAAGAGCTCTATACTCTGATTCAGTTGAGAACTTAGAGAGAGTTTTCTGCTTCTTGCTTTTCCATGAAACAAGAAAACCATTAAAAACACAATAACCAGTTACTAATCTTCTTGAGACAACACATTTTGCCCATTCAACATTTGAAAAAGCTTTTAAACTCATACCAAAATTCTTAACAGTATGAATTCCTAACCCATGACAACTTTTAAGATATCTTAATATCTTTAAAGCAATTTTAAAATGAGACTTTAAAGGAAAATGCTTAAACCGGCTCAAACAATGAACAACATAAGGTATATCAGGTCTAGTATTAGTCAGGTAAATCAATTTACCCATCAACTTTTAATCAGTAATATTATCAAGAATAGGATTATTATGAGTTGCCTCATTTGAAATAGCAAGTTTAGACATCAAAGGAGTTTTAGCAGTTTTACATATAAGCATACCATACTCAGATAACAAATCAAGCTCATACTTTCTTTGATTAAGACAGATACCTTTATCAGTATGCATAACCTCAATACCAAGAAAATATTTAAGTTTTCCTAAGTCTTTTATCATAAATTTATCAGAAACACTGTTACCAGTAACGATAATGTCATCCACATAAACAAGCAAAGCATGAAACACCCCTTTATCAGACTTAGTATATAAAGAGTAGTCAGATTTACTTAGACTAAAACCATTTTCAATAAGAGCAGAAGTCAATTTAGCATTCCACTATCTAGGTGCTTTTTTAAACCATATAAGGATTTCTTAAGCCTGCACACTTTATTACCAGAGGGAAAATATCCTTCTGGTGGTTTCATATACACAGTCTCAATCAGATCACCATATAAGAAAGCATTATTCACATCAAGTTGAAACATATGCTAAGAATTAGACACAAAAATATTCAACAAGCATCTAACAGTCACCATTTTTACAACAGGAGAAAATATCTCCTCATAATCAATCCTTTCTTTTTGACCAAAACCTTGAGCAACAAGCCTAGCCTTGTATCTATCAATCTCACCACTAGATTTATATTCATCTTAAATATCCATTTACTTTCTATCGCTTTTCTGTCCTTAGGTAAATCAACATTATCCCAAGTGTCATTCCTAAGTAAAGCATCCATTTCGTTATTCATTGCATTAGTCCAATGAGAAAACTTAGAAGCTTTATAAAAAGACTTTGGCTTACAATGTTTATTTAATTGAGTAACAAAACAATAATTTTTAGAATTAAGTTTTGAATAACCAACATATTTTTCAAGCCCATATTTAACTTTTGACTCAACAACAAAATCATTATAGTTCCTTGGAAAAACACTTTGCCTTGAAGACCTTCTAACAGTTTGAGTACCATAAGTAGAAGTACTTAGATTTTTATCTAAGTCACCCTCAGATAAAATATTATCTTCAAGTGTGGTTACCTACTCATCCTGTGTAGCAAAGATGTCATCACTGCTATCAGCATTATTCCCAGAATTATTACTTGGGAAATCAGTAGTGTCCACATCTCCACCAGGTACAAAAGAGTGGCTACTATCACTATGTGATTTGTAATCACTATTCATATTAGGGTCTACTTTCTCATCATCATTGGGCATCTCAGGGTAATTGCTATTAAAAAAATTTATATGATTTATGCCTTGAAAAACATTTGAAGTATCAACCTTCTTAGAAACAGTATCTTTAAATGGGAAAACAGACTAAAAAACTTAACATCTCTTGAGAAAATAAACTGATGTTTATCAAGACTATAAAGCCTATATCCTTGTTTATAATTAGAATACATCATCATAACATACTTCTCATACCTACTACCCAACTTATCATGATTGTTGACAATAGTAGCAAAACATAAACAACCAAACACTCTTAAGTGAGAGAGTAGGAGTTTCTTTATAAATCATCTCATAAGGATATTTTAAATGTAGCATAGAATAGGAAGGCCTATTAATAAGATAAGTAGTAGTTAGAATACACTCAGTCCACATTTTTAAAGGTATTCCCTTCTAAAACAGAAAGGATCTAGCAACATTTAAGATATACCTATGTTTCCTCTCAACAATACCATTTTGTTGTGAAGTGTATGCACAAGATGTTTGGTGCATAATCCCTTTATCATTATAAAACTTGTTTACTGTTTGATTAACAAATTATGTACCATTATCACTTCTAAAAACTCTAATCCTTCTTTTAAACTGATTTCCAATCAAGTTATAAGAATTTGAAATATAGAAAGCAACCTCATCTTTAGATTTAATAAGATACACCCCAACTGCTCTTGTGTAAGCATCCATAATAGTCAAAAAATATCTAAACCCCTCTAAAGTAGTCACCTTATATGGCTCCCATAAATCCAAATGCACAAGGTCATCAATTTTAAAAGAAGTATGATCACTTAAACGGAAAGATTCTCTAGTCTGCTTAGGTCTTTGAAAGATTTCACAAGACTCAGTTTGACTTTTATTTTTAATTTGAAGAGTATTCTTTAAAACATTTAAGACTGGATCTGCAGGATGACTAAGTCTATAGTGCCAGTCATGCTTAGACAAACAACTAGTATAGGCGGAATTACACATATTATTTTTAATACCATGATTATTAAAGTAATATAATCCACCACATCGGTTACCAGTCCCCAAAATATTTTTCAGATTCAAATTATGATTGAAGAAATAACATCTATTCTCATGAAAGGCAACAAAATTTTTATTATCTTTAGCAAGTTTATGAATAGATATAAGAGTAACACAATATTCTAGAACAACCAACACATCAAACAAAAATAGACCATTAGGTAATTTGAGATTTCCAATCTTAGAATAAAAGCTTCTGTCCCATTAGGATGACCTACTTTTATTTTTAGGTGAGAAATATCATGCACATTATCTAATTCCTTATCAGTGTTTGTCATATGTTGATTAGCCCCAGAATCAACAATTTTTCATCAGAAATCATTTTTTACTGCATATTAATGTTGGAACAAAAAAACTTATTTAAGTTTTATTAAAAACTTTGTTGTTATTCATGTAAGTACCTGCCATATTGGCTTGTACATTCTTTTCAAACTTATTATCTTTGATGAGAGAGATAAGAGTAGCCATTTGTTCATCTGTCCAGATTTCTTTTTTCCAAAATCAGCAGGGTAACCAATGATCTTAAAACATCTGTCAATAGTATGACCATTAAAACCATAATTCTCATAGACCAACCTAGAACCCCCACTTTGTCTGTTATTATTCACATTATTAGGTATGGGTCCATTGTTAGAAGTCTGGTTTCTTTGAACATTTCCTCTATTAGGCACATTAGAAACAAAAGCAAAAGCCTGATTTCTCTGAGAGGAACCATAAATACTACCAAAAGCAACTCTGTGAGATTCCTCACTAGAGATGGTAGCATAAGCACTCTAACATCAGGTAAAGCTTCTCTAGAGAGATTACAACTTTTTATTTGCATATAATAATCATCAAGACCCATTAAAAACTGCATTAGTTTCATTAATTGATTATGCTTCTTAAATTCATTAGCAGCATGACAAGTACATCTAGGCAACTCAATCATAGCATCAAATTGTTTCCATAGAGCATTCAACTTATGATAATAATCAGCAATAGATGATCCATATTGTTTCAGAGTATGAATTTTATGATGCAAACCAGAGGTAATGGAACCACTAATTTCCTTTAATTCTTCCCAAACATGTTTAGCCCATTTTGAAAAAATTGACCCATGAAAAGTTCCTTTGATATAGTGTTTAAAATCCAACCCAAAACCATAGCATTCACCCCATCCCACTATCTCCCAAGAACCTCATTAGTATTAGATCTTTTACAAGACCCATCTATAAAACTAGTTTTATTCTTTCTTTCTGAAGCCAAAAGCATAGCAGAAGACCATACTTGGTAATTTTCAGTTCCTTTTAGTTTTATAGACACAAGAGTTAGAGCAGTAGACTCATTACGGTGTAAATGCAAAGGGTCACTCATATCCAGTCTACTTATCAAGTAACTGGATCCTCAACAAACTCGTTAACAAAACAATCATCAGACTCTTTATAAACAGACATGATTACCACAAATAAAGAAAAAACTATCAAATACAAGAGAAGAAAGAAGAGGCTTACCACTCAAGGTGGTAGATCAAGGGCAAACATACACAACAGTGATAAACAACAATAAACAACTCAAATAACTCCCCACCAATTAATTAACTTTTCAAATAATGCCTCTACATATCCTCCAGCAATCTAATGCAATAAATAAAGAACGAAATTAAAGAGATAGATAGTAGAGAGGTGTTACAGAGCTATAAAGAATAAGCAGCAAAAACCAGACAGACTATTCTCTTAATTCACTTAGTCAAGAGAAATAGCATATTAACAGCAACAGTCTAATAACCCAAAAACCACGATCCAAAACCACAATTTCTTAAAATTAGGTTAACTAGCCAAGAACTTCCAAGATCAATCATAAAACCCTAATCATGTTGATCAAATAATCTTAATCAACACCGGAATCATAAGAGAGAAAAACCCCCAAATATACCAAACCCTAATTTTTTCAAAATTTAGGCGTTTTGCAAAAAGATTATAGATTTGTAAAATAAATCACGGATCTATAACAACAATCTCTTTAATTGAAAGAAAAACTAATTAATTTCAAAAAACCCTTAATTTTAACAAACCCTAATTTTTTAGAAATTGATTTCTGAGCAACCTGACTCTGATACCATGTAGAAAAATCTAAACTAATCACTTTATTAAACTCAAATCTCAATTTGATTAAAAAAATCACAAGACTGATCTCAATCAGTTATAGCAAACAAATAACCAAATCCACCACTGCTACTCAGGTGTGGATCTATTATCTAAGTGATAATAGTTTTATTACAATGACCAGAACAAAGAAAACTAGATCAAGATGATCTATAACAAATTAGGGTTACAAAACTTAAGAGAGAGAATCGAGAGTTTTAAGAAAAAGAGAGAAGCAGAGGTAAGGCGGCTGGTCAAGGGTCCTTTTATAGCCCTTGACCCACCTGTAGAGAATTGACAAAATGGCAGAATCGGCCCTCCAACTTCCATCTATCATCAGAACTCTTCCTGAACCTGGAAAACTATTAAAACAAAAAAGGAAACATGACAACATTAGTCCCTCAAGTTATTTACCAGGTGTTGAGACTATATTTTTCAATAATTAATAGCCCGAACTACTATACTGAAATTTAAATATAGCATCCCCTTTTTTTGTTACCTGGGTTTCGACTCGATATTGCGAGCTGACTAATCCCAAGGTGACTAACCTTTTGGATAACCTGAAGTCGTCGCTGGTGAACCTTTATGGCCACAAAAGGATTAATTTGTTTAATTTGTTTGACTTTTTAGAGATAAATCACAACCAAATAAAATGTAGCAATGCTTTTAAGATTTGTTACTACGACCCTCACTTTTCACTCATTTAATGGCTATCCCCAATAGAATATTGAAAACCTTTAGTACTCTTGCTCTAAACAACAAAATTAGGAACATATTCACTACCGAGATGCTTATGTGAGCTATCTAAATCCCATCTCCAGCGAGATGCTTATGTCTAAGCATATTGTACTAAGTTTTGGATGCTTTTAGCTTGAAGTATTACATATGTGGATAACCTAAACAATAGGCATAACTAAGATACTTGATTTTTATAAAAGCAAACAGCACTGACTTTTTACTCATATGATTTATTTTTTACAAGTTCAGAACTATATTTGTTTCATAACTTTTACCTCAAGCATAAAAATGGAGCTCATCCTCTATGGTGTATTATATTCTAAAAAGGCATAAATAAAAACACACAAAAAAAACAGACGAAGCTAACAAATATAAGTATTTATAATAGTTTCACCTGATATAAAAATGAAATTCAAAGTGATAGTGAGACACAACTCTACACATATTCAATGGCTTGAAATAGGGGCGGAGCCAGGATAAATACGGAGAAGGGGCAAAAAAATTTTTGTCAAAAAACACTAGTGTTAATATTCTCTATAGGTTAACCATCATCTAATTTTATACCACAAAATCTACTATTTAAAAAAATGAACATACAAAATTTACAAACACAATTTTTTTTTAAAAATAAATCTAAATGTGTAGGTAAATAACATATTCTCTTTATAATTGTCTTAGTCCTACCCACGTGACTATACAAGACCCAATGCAATATAAAGTCAAAAGTTGTACTTTCTTTCATCATCTCCACTTTATCACCCATTTCATCTCCTTCCATACAATTCATCTTCTTCCATACAATCCAACTTTTTAAGACTCCATTGCAACACAAAAAAAATAAAGTTTTGCATCCTAAAACCTAGATTTTGCTTTTCAGTTTACGGAGCCAAATAATTTTTAGGGGGGTAAATTAAGAAAATAGCTCAAAAATTTAAAAACTTTTAACTACAAACTTTTCAGGTGGGGGGGGGGGGGCACCTGCCTCTTGTGCCCCCCTCCTAGCTCCGCCTCTGCTTGGAATCCATAATGTCCACTCTTCAAGGTCGTGTGTACCTTCGTATGCGAATCTTTCAACATGTCGTAGATTATGACATCGCCATTTTTAACCATAACAATATTTCCCTTATCCAAAATGCACATAAACATAATCCATGTGTAGAACGTCATGATATTTTTGTCTTCCAAAAGTGATGTTAACGAACACACTTTCGACCATGATTTCTTCAGACCATGTCCGTTGATAAACCATAACTCATATTTGGGACTAGCAATTTGAAGACAAATCGCGCAAAGGATTCCTTTAAATGTACCTAAATAAAATGTTTTGACTTGACCACATCGTAGTTCTATCTCCAAAAGTATCATATTCTTAAGATCAAGATCCAATATCACTCCCCTCCTTCTGCATTCGTGTGCCATCCAATATAAATATCCGTTCGCAAACACACTGTTGCTATAGTCACACTACAACAAAAAGTGACAATCTTCACTCTTATTTTGCCATGGTTTAAGAAGTGTGGACAATGTTTCCACGGTAATTGGCGTGTATAAAATTACCAAATATTAGTTCACGCTAAAAGGTGTGGAGAATATTTTTCATATATAAAAAAAGAACAAAAGTTCACGGTAAAAGCGTGGACTATTATCTAAATGGTTTAATACATGTCACTCCATTAACAAATCAGTATATTCCAAATCGATTCACTTCTTCATCACTTTTTCCCCAAATCTATACCCATTACCTTCACCTTATAAATCAGTATATTCCAATTCGATTTTTTCCAACACTATCTGCTCGATTACCAAATGGTTTAATATGTGTCACTCCATTACCAAATCAGTATCTTCCAATTCATTTTTTCCCCAAATCATTTATATCTATAAACACTATCCAATTTGCTTAAATCATAAACAATATCTGCTCGATTCAAAATCACAAACACTTTATAGAAGGTATAAATACTATTCAGCTAATGAGGGTGGTTTGTTATGGCACATGAGGGTGTTTGTTATAGAGTCAGGATGGTTTGTTATGGCGCGTGACGTCGGGTAGTGAACAGAACAGTCATCAGTCCAATTCAACAACTGTGCATCGAAGGTATAAATACTTGACTGAGTTTCATGTGTTTGCTGTATAGAGTAGTTAAAGGATGTGATTGTGTTATACATTTAATTTAGTAGGTAAGGTGTTTGAAGAACTGCTTGACTGAGTTTCATGTGTTTGCTGTATAGAGTAGTTAAAGGATGTGATTGTGTTATACATTTAATTTAGTAGGTAAGGTGTTTGAAGAAATGCTTGACTGAGTTTCATGTGTTTGCTGTATAGAGTAGTTAAAGGATGTGATTGTGTTATACATTTAATTTAGTAGGTAAGGTGTTTGAAGAAATGCTTGACTGAGTTTCATGTGTTTGCTGTATAGAGTAGTTAAAGGATGTGATTGTGTTTACAGTTGGTATTTTCATGTGTTTGCTGTATATGTGATTTGTTAATTTTTGTTGGGGGTATAATTGAGCCAAGGCGAGTGCATATAGTGCTAAGCTTGACGATTAAAAACTCAAAACTTCTTGCCTGACAGAGTTTTTTTATGCATTTTGATAAAGTAGCTAAGTAACGTGATTGTGTTTATAGTTGGTTGAAAGTATGAGTTTTTAGTTTTAGGTAAGGGTGTCATTGGAACGAGGGGATCGGTTTAGTGCTAAGCTCGAGTTTTACTCAATTAAAAATCATAAAAATTGAGCTTAGTTGATTATTCGATACTTCAGACTTGGGTAAAGAAGGGTTAACTTGTCTCAGTTGCTTGTATCATAATGTTAGTAATAAGTTATGCTATGAGAGTTACAAAGTATGATGAAATGCATGCTTGAGTTTGTTTTTATGTGTGTCAGAGTAGCTATATATTAATTTAAGTTAACAATTAAAGAAAGTAATGATTTGTTAGTTCTATTAGGGGGTGTAATTGAGCTGATGCGGCTGATGTATTGCCAAGCTCTCTCTTGAGTCAGTTAAGAAACTCGACTCGAGCCTCGTTGAGTACACATAGTTTTAAGCTTTTCTTGACTTATCTAGGTTAGCACTGCTAAAGTTTTAAGTATATTTAAGGTTAGTACGAACCAACTTGATAGGTGAATGAATATAATCTGATTTATGTTATAGATGGGAATATCAGGTTTAGATTAGTTGAGCTTAAGTTTTTAGATATTTTTAGTTTGCTTATAATTATCAAACTTAGGTGAATGTTGATATTTCAGCTCTAATGATTTTAGGCATTGTATCGGCAACTCGGTAAGTATAAGCGATGGATAAAAGTTGGATTAATTCTATGATTACAAGCAAAACTTTTAGAAATGGGGCTAAAAATTTTATAAGTTTTGCTCGTATTAGAAGTATAAGAGGAATGATCAAATCTCCATGTAATAAATGTTGTCTTGATAAATGGTTAGATGTGGAAAGCGCTCATGAGGACATATTGCGTCACGATTTCTTACCCGGGTATACAGAATGAACTGTTCATGGAGAACATACTATATCTTTACCACCATCTCAATCTACTAATGTTAATCTGGAGGAAACTTTTTTTGGTCAAAAGGACATAAGAGGTTTGGTTCGTGATGCCTTAGGTATAAATTCTTTGCTTTTGGATAACACACAATTAGGAGACACAACGATTGAAGGAGATACCGAAGAATCTATAGAAAATGGTGATCATGGTGACGAGGGTGTTTCATATAAGAGGTTGTTAGAAGAATGTGACAAAGAATTATACGCCGGTTGCAAGTACTCAAATTTGTCCTTTATTTTACATTTATATCACATTAAATGTATTGGTGGAATATCTAACAAGACTTTTAGTATGATACTAGAACTTTTGAGGGATGCATTTCCACATCTTACGGCGTTACCATCATCTGCCTATGAAAAAAAGTTTACCAAAGATTTAGGTCTAGGTTACGAAAAATATCCACGCATGCCCTAATGATTGTATGCTTTATTAGGATGATAGGGCGGGTCAACAATCATGCTACATTTGCAAAGCTTCGCTATATAAGAGCAATGAAGTGGGTGGAAGTTAAAAATCAAGCAAATAAAATAAGTCGGCAAAACTTTTATGTTATTTTCCATTAATTCTGAGACTTAAAAGGTTGTACAAGTGCGAGAAAACAGCAAAGGACATGAGGTGGCATGATACGGGTAGAACAAAAGATGGAAAATTAAGGCACCCCGCAGATAGTCTTGCTTAGAGTGCGTTTAATGATCGATATTCATAGTTTGCCTCAGATCCTCGAAGTGTAAGGCTTAGCCTTGCTAGTGATGGTTTTAATCCGTTTGGTACAAAGAGTACATCACATAGCACATGGTCAGTGTTATTGATTCCTTACAATTTACCTCCTTGGATATGCATGAAACGACAATCATTCATTCTTTCATCAATTATTCCTGGGGAAAAAGCTCCTGGCAATGATATTGATGTATATCTAAAACCTTTAATAAAAGAGCTCCAATTATTATGGAAGGGTGTTGATGCTTATGATGCTTTTTCTAAGCAACATTTCAAGATAAAGGCTTCCCTTATGTGGACTATCAATGATTTCCCTGCATATGCAAATTTATCAGGCTGGAGCACCATAGGTCGCATGGCATGTCCAGTTTATGCGAACTCCACCCACTCAATATAGTTAAAGTATGGCAAAAAAATTTGCTACATGGGACATCGAAGATGGTTAGAGGTGAATCATAGTTGTCAATTTCAAAAGGAACGATTTGATGGTAAAGTAGAGAATAGAGGTTCGCTAACTCCATTAACAAGATCAAATATTTTGAAACAGTTAAGTGGTATAAGATTTAAATATGGGAAGTCTAAGAAAAGGACGAGGGAGGAGGATGTTGGTTCAACAAGTACTCACGCAAAAGAGGCAACACATGACAACGGGGGTGCATTTGAGTGTACAAATACTATCATTAAAGAAGATATTGACGGTGAGAGCTTGTTGTGGAAAAAGAAAAGTGATTTAGAGTATTGGGAGCACAATTTACTAAGACATAACTTAGATGTGATGCATATCGAGAAGAACATGTCTGATAATATTATGGGGACCTTATTAGGTTTGGATGGAAAGACTAAAGACAGCCAAAACACCTGTAAGGATCTTAAGGAAATAGGAATTAAGCATGACCTTCACCTTATAAATCCCCTTAATGGAAAGCCGTACTTACCCCCCAGCATGTTATACGATGTCTCCTGTAGAGAAGTCTAACTTTTTACAATTGTTAAAAGATCTTAAAGTTCCCGATGGGTATTCATCAATTATTTCGAGGGGTGTAAGTGTGAAAGATCATAAAATTTCTAATCTTAAGAGTCATGATGGGCACATATTAATGTAAGATGTTTTACCCATTGCTTTGCGGGCATCTGTGATTTTAAGAACACAATCTCGTTTAGTTAAATCAGTGACTGATTATTGCTTCTTTTTCAAAGGGTTGTGCGCAGAAGTTCTTGATCCTATCGAATTAGACAAAATGGAGTATCAACTTGTGCGTACATTGTGCGAGTTAAAGCAGATATTCCGTTCTAGTTTTTTCATAGTCATGGTCCACTTGACTATCCATCTGATATATAAGGCGAAGCTTGGTAGACCTGTTCATTACAGATGGATGTATCTAGTTGAACGGTACTTGATGCAATTAAAGTCATATGTTCGTAATAAGGCTCAACCTGAAGGATCAATTACAGAAGGATATATCAAAGAAGAGTGTCTTAACTTCTGATCAAGATATTTTGAAGGTGTTGAGACTCCCTTTAACCGCCCTCTTAGAAATGATGAGAATGATGTCGGAAAAGAAATGCACATGTTCAATTCGGTGGTCGTAAGTTGGGTAAGGTTGTGATTCTTGACCTGGATGGCAAGTCTTTAGCTCAAGCACATCGCTATGTCTTACTAAACCATAGTAAAATTCAACCTTTCAGCGAGTAAGTATTTCGTTTAGCATATACTTATTATATATCATAAGAAATAATGCTTTGATAAAGTCTAAGATTATCATATGTTTCTTGTAGTGTTTTTTTGACCGAAAAACAAGCTCTTAAGGATAGACCCATGGACTCAAAAACTATAGAGAAATTGATGGTTGATGAATTTCCATGGTGGCTAAAAAACCAGGTTACAAATCTATTGGATTTTATATAAGTTTCCCGAAGGTGCATTAACTAATAGTGATATTAAATAATGGTGGCTTTCTCTCTTACAAGAGGAGAATGTAGATGAAGAAGTGTTATCTCTTGCTATTGGCCCAAATATTGCTGCTAAGCAATATAAAGGCTTCATCACTAATGGTTATAGATTCCTCACAAGGCGGCATGAAGAGTTTAAGAAGACCTAAAATTCAGGGGTCATGGTAGACGTTGAAGGAGGATATTATTATGGAAAACTTACAAACATTATTGCGCTTGAATATTACCGTGGATACAAAATTGTGCTTTTCCAGTGTGACTGGGTCGACAATCGAATTTATAGAGGGCTAAAGAAAGATAAATAAGGGTTTCCTCTTGTGAATTTTTCTAGGCCACTGGTATACATGGGTGAAAATTTCAAAGATGATCCTTTTATAATTTCTACTCAAGCAAGACAGGTGTTCTATATAGAGGATTTAAAAGATGTTGGATGGTCACATGTTATTATGACCAAGCCAATGGATATATATGACATGGGGACCAATGTAAATAGAGATGATGACGACTCTTATACCCAATGCATGCCTTGTAATATTCCAATAATGCATGATGTAAACCAGGAAGCTCGTTGGCGTCGTAGGGACACTGGACTACAAGACGCTTAATAACGATTCTTCTTTTCTAAACAGCTAAAACCAAAACCCATCCCTCCACTACTATATGGGAACATTTTTCTTGGTATTATCGCTGTAGTTGTGATATTTCTGTTTAGTAATGCATCTATTTTTTTGGGTATTACTGTTCCTAAGTTCAAGGGCGCTTTCTAAATATCCTGCTTGGCGTGCGATCTGCTTTGTCTACAAAATATAGAGTTAAAGACTTTCTTAGTTTGTAATATGGTGAAGTTGGAAGTTATAGGAGAGAACCTTATAGTATATTAATAAGCTTGATTAAGTTTTTTTTATATGATAAAATCTATATATTTTCATTATTGAGATGCACCTTGTCAAAATGCATAAGACAGGCCACTACAGTCAGAACATTTTTATAGTATATACTATACTATAAAATCATAATTCTTAGAAAAAAGTGGTACGAATTTATTTTTGTATATGTATTGACCATAATAGAATGGTATGGAATTTTGCCTGTATCTTATTGTTTAATTGATATGAGTCACTTATGCTTTGGAAAGTTGATGATTCTAGTCTTTAAGTGATATTGTCTGAAAGGTAAAGATGGCTATTTAGAAGGTTTTATATAACACAAACTACTCAATGGCAGTTCTGGTTCTTATAATTTAAAAGGTAAGGGTAGTGACTCATACCCTCGGCTAGCTGACCCGTGAACAAAGTCA
>BQNB010056510.1:0-38644 GCA_026074375.1 Tanacetum coccineum | reverse complement strand
GTGACACTATTGATCTGCATATTAAGACACTTAAGAACAAACCATAAGCTATCTAACCTTGACTGTTTTTAAACTTATGTTCTCAAAAGACTATACCAAGGACAAGTATCTCAAAACAGATTTATAATCATTCAAATGAGTCCTATTCTAAGCAAAAAAGTCTACACTAAAAGCATTCATTCTACAAAAGTAGCAAATAAGCAGTTCTACAAAGCTATAGAACTAGCAGACTTGGAAATTTGCAAAACTATCTTTAAACTAATGAAAACTTGATCCAAGCTTAAGAAATCTAAAATTCAAAACTTATTAAAGCTTATCAAAACTGAATTAGGCACTAAAATTAAGTCAAACATGATTTTCCTTATTAGAAGCTCCTTATCCCAAACACCCCTTTATAAGATGACAAACCATTTTAAGCTTATATAAAACTGATTTAACCTTAGATTTTTGAAAACGGATTAATAACTAAGTATATTAAAGACTAATAAGCAAGTTTCAATCACAAATAAGCACTTATCAATAAGCTAGACTAATAGACATATTTTTAGGTTTTTGAATAGTTTTGAGTAAAAACTAAAACTAATGGAATCTAAAAAATAAGCAAACAATATTAAGCATTAATAAGACTGATTAAGCTAATATAAGCAATAATAAACAACAATAAGCAGATTTATAAGCTAGACAAAAATTTAAGTTTGAAAAAAAAGTAAAAGAAGAAGTACCTTGATCCTAGCTCAAACAAGGATCAAAATATGCTCAAGGGAGCTTATCTACAAGTTGCTTAAGAAATAAGTTATGAATAAGCCCTATAAGCCCTTCCATTTCTGGCTTATCTTCCAAATGGCTTATTCAACAATTTGAGGTATTTTAAGTGAATGCCTTATTCAGTTTAGCTTTTAGAAAGCTAAACTGAATGAAAACTAGCTTATAAGTAATAGAGAGAGCTTATTGAGCTTATTTGCTAGTATCCAAACACATTTTAGCTAAGATTCATAAAGGTAAAAAATAGAATTTAAAATCACAATTAAAATGAAACTGATACTTTTATTAATAATCAAACGTTTACATGCTTTTGAAATAAGAAATTATATTAAGAAGAACAATAAGCTAAACTATACTAATAAGCTACTCAAAATATTAATAAGCTAGATGATCATCACTGTGTGAGGAGTCCTCCTTGTATAGTCATGAGAGGAAGGATCCATAAGGGTAGGAGCTTCCTTGAGCTTTAATCTCGTCCCTTGATTCCAAGCCGCCTCATCAAATCATCAATCTACACCATTGGATTACTTCCACGCATCTTCAACCAATGATGTTCTTGGTGATTACCAGCATGTCATAAGTGATTTGTCAGGTGTGTGTCAGGCTTTTAGAAGCAAAAGGCCGTGTGTGTGGGGTGAAATTAATTAACCCTACATGTGATGTATTGTTGTAAAAAATGAAGGAGGGAAAAAGAAGATGTACAGTAACTTGACCTGTATGTTATAACTTTAACTCGGGCTTTGACCAGGTATTGGGTGGATTTGGGCTTGGACTTTTGCTTGGCTAGGAAATATGGATAAGGGTTTTAGGTTTTAATGGATTGGATTATTAGATTTAGTAAGTGGACTAAAGCTTGTGTTATAAGGTATAAAGCTTAATGGGCTGACCCGACCCATTAAAATGGGTACGGGTTAGCCCATTAAGGATGGATACGCCTTCGGCCTTGATTTCTCACGCTCTTTCCATTCCCGTGCTTGGTTTTATCCGTTTTGCTTTGTTTTTGTCCTTTTTGTGACATATCCATACCTGCAAGACACAATTCACGAAATACACATATACAATACATTTTTTATGTATTTTTGGTCATTATTGGTCTTTTTAGCTCGTTTTATTAGGTAAAAGGTATGTGTATTTAAACACATACGAATCCTGTTAATGTTTCTTCTTGTGATGGATGTGCGCGTTAGGCTTTACAAAACTGGCCATAAGATATAAAATTGGCATAGACATCTAGGGAAATGCGAGTGTGTAGAAAGGATACCATCGGTAACAGTCTTCATACTACCTTACTTGTGCGTTGCCTTAACGGAATATTACATAGACAGCGGGTTCGTGTAATTCGTTCATGACTTAGGAAATACTTACACAAATCATCACAAGTGTGACAAAGCAACAGGATTAAGAGAAGAAATCTGAGGGATAATGCATGATTAAGTAAATACGTTCGTTTATCATATACTTATCACCAAAGTAGTTTAGATTTATTTTATTATTATTAGTTTAATTAGATAAAAAAACCAACCTCTTAAAACCATGATATTTACTTGGTTTTATAAAAATATAAAAATACAAAAAGAATATTCTCTCAGCCCCGTAGACCTTTGTTAGATTATGTTCAAGCCTTCCTAACCTATTCCCCTAGAGAACGATAACACCCCCCGAGTCTTGCCTATACTACACTACAACAATTAGGTGCACTGCCTAGGGAGTTGTAAAACTTCTTGTTGAAGTCATACGACGACTGCATCAAGTTCTTGGCCCTGCTGTATGGGGAATAGTTAGGTTTCGATCATTGTTTAACATAGGTCTACTTGCTTGAATCCTTTCAAGTGAGATTTTATTTTCAGTATCAGGTGAGATTTTATAAATCAGTATATTAGCTTATATATGCACCTCGATAGTCTATTCTTTTTTGATGTTATTTGCTGTTCGTAATCACTCGTCTAATGACCTACCAGGTGATGACGAAAATCCTATCAGTACATTTTGGAGATTACTCCAAACATAGCCACGAGGATAACAAAGAAACCACCATTAAGTCCATAAAGAGAACAAATGAGTGCCATCTTTGAATACCCAAGACACCATATACGGTTTTGTGTAAAACCAGATGCTCATATAAGAAGTGATAATAATAGAGAGAAATCCATGGCTTTGAGTCCGAGGATACTCAAACAATCAGATCTCGAAGGGATTTCTTAAACTATGTGAACTTACTTACGCTATGATTGTGTGAAAAATAGGGAAATGAAACGCGAACTATGCATTATGATTTTTAATTTTCCACATTTTGATCTAATTATCAAGGCAAAGCAGATCTGGCTGTGAACAGTCTACCAGCAGGAATTTCCATACACAACAGTAAGATCATTAAACTACTCGTATTTCTTTCTCAATTTGCTTTCACACGAGAAAGTGTACTACAGCAAAAAGCGTCCAAATGACCTCCTGCATGTTCAAAGACAACATCAAGGAGAACACAACTTCTAAGCATTGAGACTACGTTTACAAGGACTCTATACTCATAGAATCCCTCATCATGCATCGATCGTATAGGGCTTTAAAAAGTCCCTCATCATGGCATCGATCGTTGGCTTTAAATCCAATTTTTTTGTGATCATGTCTCCTTTCATCTTAAGTGCGAGATTGACCGTGTCGCCGACAGCAAACTCTGCGATAAAAACGCCGCTGAATCTTGGGAAATCATTAAGAACCTCGCTCTCTACGACCATGAGGGATGGAATGATTCAAAAGACCACATCAAACATGTCAAAGCAGTCACCGTTTCTTCAAATGCATCAAAAATTCCTGACCGGCGACTTCTTGAGCTTGAAGACCAAATTAACTTTTTGTTAAAAGGGCCGTAACCAACACCTAAAACAAGCTCAACACACACCCCTCAAGCCTATGCTAAAGCAGTTTCCTCGAGCCCCATTTCACGAGACCTTAGTGAGCCACCAAAGAAAAATTCTTTTACTTTTCGTGAACGTGTCCGCCCAAACCCTCAACCCTAAGCGCTAGAAACCAGTTTTGAGGCTCGAGTACGAGACTACATGGCAGCACACATCGAAAGGATAAAGAGGTTTGAAAACGTTATCTTCAAACAGCGAGAGGAGATCAACGACAGAATGGCAGAAATGCTTGGACTTCTTCTTAAGGAACTCACAGCCAGCAGAACTCTGGAACAAATATTAATTAGGGAAGACGCTAGGTACCCCCATCACTAAGAACGTCAATTCCATCTGAATCATTTGAATAGAGGAAGAAGAAAACGGAAAAAACAACATGCCAATTGATAAATGCGTAATGGAGCCTGGTAAACCTAATGAAGAAGAACCCCCTAAGGGAATTCACACGAAAAAAGAAGTCGAAAGAAAGACTGATGACAAGTCAACCAAAAGTGCAAGGGAAAGTGTCACGAGGAATGAAGAGGATGAGCCAGCAGGAGGTTCCAGTTCCCATGCCGTAGGATATTACCTAAAACATAGAATCAATGAGAAACTAATCGAGGGATTTTGGAAAATCACAAGTTTAAGGACTCCCTATCAGCAACCCGAGTAGGAAAATCGAAATGAAAGACTTACAACTTATTACCTAGGGGGCCTGTGCATGACGTAATTCTTAAGAAAAAAAATAACTAGGAAGGAGGATATAGGAGGAAATTTTGAAATACCATGTAACATAGGGAGACTAAAAGATATAAATGCTTTGGTTGATCAAGGATCTGACATGGACGTCATGCCCTTTTCCATCTATAATAAGCTAACCGACGAAAGACTTGTAAAGACTGACATTAGGCTTTCCCTAGCAAGTCTTTCGTATATCTATCCCTTAGGAATAGCCAAAGATGTATTAGTGGACGTTGCTGGTTACGTATATCCCGTAGACTTCGTGATTTTAGACATAAGGGAGGACGAGAAAAGGCCCTTCATCTTAGGAACACCATTCTTGACTACAGCTAAGGCCGTAATTAAGTTTGATAAGGGGACAATAACCTTAAGATCTGGGAAGAGTAAGATAAGTTTCCACAGGATACCTGAACCCCACTCTAGAATCGAGAAGGGAATTAAGAACGACATATAACCAATTGCGCCCACAATGACCATCAATAAGTTAGTTCTAGAATGGGAGAAAAAGATCAAGCTACATCAAGATAAGGAAATGAAATTTGACCAATGGAGGAGAAAGATCTTCAATAATGAACGTCTCGTGTCCATGAAAGATAAGTGTGAAGTAGAGGACGAAGGAGGAGTCATGTAAGGACGTGTGACTTCGAGTCTAGCTAAAAGACTCATAAATAAACAAAAGTGCTTTTTGGGAGGCAACCCAATATTTATTTTTCCCGCATTTAGGAGTGTCTTGTGTTTTAATTCTTCTCGTTTATTCTTTTATGTTTGAATTATTTTGAATTATTTTGAATTATTTTATGTTTGAATTCTTTTATGTTTGAATTATTTTGTGATCATGCTTTGTTTTGTTTTTAACTTCGTCTTATTAACAATCAAAGGTATTTTGCATCAAATAAGTGTAGGGAAAAATATTTGGTTTATAAGAACCAATTCAAACATATAAAATAAATTGTTTAGATTAATTCGCGTCATGTTTCGAGTCATATGATTGTAATGATTAATCTCAGGTTTTATGTAGTATTTTACACATGAAACAACTAATAAGATTACGTGTAGAAATTTTTTCCTGAAAAACGAATGTGAAGTTTTCACAGTGTGTGGAGATGGCGTCAAAAAATAGTGTGACGCCGTCTGGATTTTCAAGTGACCGCGTCAGGATTTTTCCTGACGGCGTCAAACCCTCAGACATGTGAAAATTCAAAATTTTCAATTATTTTCGAAAAATAAAATGCGCAATATCTAAAAATGGTATTTTTCTTATAAACCTGTAAAAAAACTATGATTATATCATCACTTTCATCATATCTTTACTGCTTTCATAGAGTCAACCCTAAAAGTTTCATTGTATATATCATATCCCACCGATTTTACGCTAGGTGTAGTTGTCTTTATCTTTGATTTATAGGTTATATTTGATGAGAAGAAGCTTGGAAGATCTTAGGAAGCTTCATATGACGATTCTTAAAGGACGATTTAACTAGTTATCGCATGTTTCTTCTCCATTATTGAGCAAACCAGGGAGTACTAGTTTCTTTTACTTGTTTTCTTTTCCCTTTATTCGTTTTACGAGTACTTTTATAGAACATTGAGGATAATGTTTAACTTTAGTGTAGGGGAAATAAGCCTTAGAAACTATTCTTTCAATTGTCATTTGCTTGTTCCTTAAACTGATAGGTAATATATCGAAACATAGCGTAGAAGGTAATTTTGACCAAAATTTAAATTTTTTTATGACACATACCGACGAAAACCGAGTATTATTAGCGTCTCATGGATAGTAATTTATAAAAATAGCACAAAAAACCCTCAGAATTTCACCCTAAAAATGAGAGGTTCGCCTTTAGATATATAGGAATTCGGGTACCCATTTGTGATACCCAAGATAGTTTATACCTTTAGCTTTCTCGAGTTAAGGTTCAAATGCAGTCATATGTGTCTACTTCGTCATTACGGATGTGTACGTATGGTCTTTGTCGCCTTTTCTGGAGTATTAGTATCGGTATTAAATTATATGAGTGTACCGATAGTGTATTAAATTCTAGAACTTGTTTTTGTGATGCATCTCGAGACCGCATAGTGAGAATTAGGATTTGCTAAATGATAAGAGGCACTAAGATTAACCCATGTTTTAAACTTGTAATTGTTATGATGGTCACATCAACTATATAACTATCCTACACCTTTGCCATGCACTTATTTTTAGTGCAGGATACCCCTAGTACACCCCTCCGAGCCTATCCTTTTTTACGCTTCTCATAATTTTCTGGTTAATCCAGACTATTAATGAAGAGCATTGTTAACCCTTAAACCAATTGTTACACCCAAATCGCCTTAGCCTACCTTGTATATACTCTCTTTTAATACATTATTGTCTTAACCCAAGTTAATTATTTGAGTACATGGTTGCTAAGTCTTTATCCTTGTAAATATAGTTTTACAGTATAGACGATTGGATTCATGGTATATTTATTACGCGAATAATGGGAAGAAAAGTTTTAGTCAAAACCCCAATATTTTTCAAATGATCTCCATGTTTATGTTGATCCACATATAATTCCGGCCAATAGTTAGATTGTTAATAGACTTCTAAAACTCAAGTGTAGGTGTGTAATTTATAAACCAGCAAGTTACGATGTATTATGTTATCAAAAAAAGAGATTGATGTAGAGTTGTGTAGAGTTTGTATATCTTTGTCCAAGTCTTTGGCTTAGCAACCCAATCAGCGTGTATTCTTAAAAATAATTAGCTAACCCTTTCACCCAAAATTCACCAAAAAGCTACCCCTAAATATATCCCATCCATTTTTGTTTCCATTAATGTTATATTACACCTACACATCACAACCCTTAAAAGACCTCTTTGATAGTAATGACTAGTATACTTGCGCATAGCGGTGAAGGTTTAATCCTTTACCAAGCCTATGCTAATTTTTATACTATGATAGGTAATGAGTGTTATTTTCTTGTTTCCCCATATTGTTATAATTTATTACACCCGAGAGAAAGTGTAACACCCCCAAATTGGGTCGTAGCGGAATAAGGGTCCGGGGCGTGTTACTTCAAGATCAACAGCACAAGATATATAAGAACGACACAAAAAGTCGTTTAAAATGAATACAATTGTATTAAATTGAAAAGACTTATACAAAAGACATATATTATACTTGTTCATTGTTGAATATTACAAAAGTTGACATTGCATTTCCCAAAACATGATGCACCTAAATCTTTAAGCGTGCAATCCAAAATGTAACCCAATGCATCCCTGGCATCCCATGCCTATTGATCTCCTGAAAACATTGCTTAAAACGTCAACATAATGTTGGTGAATATTCATAGGTTTTTATAAAATCATAATATGCAGGATCGCAAGACTAGATTACATTTACACTAAGCTCATGACACTGAAGCTCGACAGTCTTGTTCGCATAATATTGCTACTCAGCCCGTGATGATGTTCTAACCCGAAAAACATCCCAAAATTCGACATGCTATAACGTTCGTTCACTGTGATTAGTAGTCCACCCTGAACGTGGAAGTTCCGTTTCCCAATAGATCTTTAATAACATTTCGCAGCTCAACATAATGTAATTCCAACTACATCTATGCCAATTGAACAGCTTCATGATAGAGGTTAATAGGGTTATCGCTACTTAGGCAAACAGTAATCAATACTTGCGTCAGTATGTAAAACATAGAATTTTCCTCCCAGATTTATAAATGCATTGAAAACGTAAAAATGTGGGGCTATGAACTCACCTTGAGTTCTGATAATCCAAATATCGCAGATAAAGCGTCACGTAAAAGATCGTATGTAACCTAAATTATCATAGGTCGTATAAGTACCGAGTACTTGAATAAAATCTTCTATATTGTTACACGTACTATCGTTCGGGCTAGCAAATTAAAGCAGGTCATGACATGACGTTCGAGGATAAGGACACTTTAAATCGTAAGCCAAAACTGTTTTTTTTGGGTAAAGGGTTTCCCCGGTAAATGTATTACACCAAAAATCATTGAAGTACAAAAGAATAAGGGTGAAGTCCCTTATTTCCATCCAAAAAATTAGACACTTACAAGCACCTGAGCGCTACTATCCTAACACCCTACATAAGAAAGACACACCAATCTTATGACTTACAAAGAAGGTAAATTACATACTTCCTACTGTAACTATGTATGTGGATACTATATTTGATCAATAAACCAAATTGCTCCAATACTCCAAACTCGAGCCTCATATCCAAACATAGACTTCCACGTATCACATTCGACGAACAACCCGGTACTAATGCATCAATACATTTCATATGTTGACCAATCTTCGAATAGATACTAACCGTGTGCGCATATACCCCATTGCAACGTGTACCTTGACTTCCAAAACAGCTTGTATCAACCAAACCAAAAACCAAAGAGGATTCGAAAATGAGCACCTTTCGAATTAGCACCAAACTATCGTGATCCAATGCAGCAGCCATTATTATTATCCAAAAATAATAATAACCTTGATAAGAATGAAGCCCTACGTGGCACGGATCTGATAGAAAACCTTAATGCTATGAATATAGCAACTTCTAAATGGTCGGTAATAATACACCTTAGAAAGACATAACCAATGTTAAGCCATGCTTACCTTACGAGGATACCAACATTAGGTCAATACCTCACCAACGATCTTCCTTATCTCCCCAACCCACGATAACCACAAACCACACCCTGTACAGCCCGCCTACGCAGCACACCAGCCGCATGAACCAAATACACCCATGTACGAATCCTTAAAACGGATACAATACACGAGTACCACAAAACACAACCACAACGTGATGCTGATCATAACAGGAAACTCACCCTAAACTAGGATTTTAAGGAATACATGAGCGTTAACAAGAAGCAAAAAACGAAACCCTAGCAAGGGTGTCGTCACGTCGTGGTGACCAAACCACCAGCAATCATCCAAAACCGAACAACGAACCAGAATAATATTAAAGAACATGAAAAAACCCTAGAATTAGGGTTTCCTTGGTTACGTCGTTCCTACAGCACCCGCTCAGAAACAATATCGAACCCCACTAGGAAGAGAATTAACGATTGTATTTGTGACCATAGTCACAAACCCTAGCGTGCCGACACTAATCAACAGATCCCCAAAAAAATAATCAAAACCCTAAAAAGGAACTGATCTGCCAAGAAGAAACCTAATCATTATGTGTCAAAGCCTTAGTAGGAATTAAACACAACCGATTAAGAAGGACAAACATGGAGAAATCCTTAAAGATCAAGCAATAAGAACATAACCGCCACCCTTTAGAATAGTAACACAGATCAATCATTCGTATTGCATACCCCAGCGGGTAGAGAGGACGAATAAAGATCGTGTACATGCCAATAATAAACATAAAGTAGAAGGTTAGGCCGCCAAGAATATACGATAACTCAAAACCCCATACAATCGAACACTTACAAATCATTGTAGAGTACAACGACCATAAGAAGAACAAAAGATAGGCAGAATCATCTTGTAGAGTTTGTATATCTTTGTCCGAGTCTTTGGCTTAGCAACCCAATCAGTGTCTATTCCTAAAAATAATTAGCTAACCCTTTCACCCTAAATTTACCAAAAAGCCACCCCCAAATATATCTCATCCATTTCTGTTTCCATTAATGTTATCTTACACCTACACATCACAACCCTTATACGACCTCTTTGATAGTAATGACTAGTACTTGCGCCTAGCGGTGGAGGTTTGATCCTTTACCAAGCCTATCATAATTTTTATGCTATGATAGGTAATGAGTGTTATTTTCTCGTTTCCTTATATTTTTAAAATTTATTATACACCCGAGAGAAAGAGAGAATCCAAACACTTATGTGAGGTGCTAGTGTATGCTTTCCGTGCTTTTAATTACGAGGTCTAGAAGGTTGTGTCGTAAACTGCTTTTAAAGAGTAGGTTAAATGCCCCCGATATTGCTATTGTCTAGGTAGAAAAGCCCATTTGCTTAAAGACAAGCAAATTCTAAGTGTAAGGGTATTTGTTGAGGTGTTATTTTATACACTTTTTCAGGGTCATTTAACCCCCTAAATCATGCAAATATGTCCAGATTATACGCTTAATCATTTGTTTTTAGGTTTTTAGCACTTGGATGGCTTTTGGAAGAAATACACGTGACTTGGGCTCAATTAGAGAAGAAGCGGACAAGACTACGACTCTACACCAACTATTTTGAAGAAAATCATACAGAGCATGGAGACAGCGTCGCGAGTTCCAAGCGATGGCGTCACGATTTATAAAGCGACGACGTCATGGATTTCTAGACAGCGTCAGAACGAAGCCGACTTAAAGAAACCCTAGAAGACCATTGCGGCACGACGGCGTCAGGAACATAAAGTGACGCCGTCGCACTTGTTTTCCTATATATACAAATCCGTTTTTAGGGTTTTAAGTATGTAACTTTTAGGAGACGAACCATAGTTTTAGAAGACGATTTTAGCAGCCTTTGGGCTAGTTTTTAGGGTGTCAAAACCCTCTTGTAACAGCTTCAACTGCATAACTTAATCAAGTGAAGTTCATTTATCCCTTGTCACTTAATATGTCTATGTGTTTTGGGATAGATTCTTGTTCTTCTTTTTTATTTGCCATGCAAGGATAGATCTACTAGTATTTACTTATGATTGCATAAAACTTATATTGTAGATCCTTTTAATGTTGCTTCTTGTGATGGATGTGCGCGTTAGGCTTTAGAAAACTAGCCATAAGATATTAAATTGGCATAGACGTCTATGGAAACGCGAGTGTGTAGAAAGGATACCATCGGTAATAGTCTTCATACTACCTTACCCCTAATATGGTTGACCCCGCTTAAGATATTTCAAATGCATGTAATGTACTCTTAGGGGCCTTATAATAGTCTTCATACTACCTTACTTGTGTGTTTCCTTAACAGAATATTATGTAGATGGAAGGTTCGTGTAATTCGTTTATGACTTAGAAAATACTTACACAGATCATCACAAGTGTGACAAAGCAACATGATTAGGAGAAGCAATCTAAGGATTAGTGCATGATTAAGTAAATACGTTCGTTTATCATATAGTTATCACCAAAGTAGTTTAGATTTATTTTATTATTATTAGTTTAATTAAATAAAACAAACCAACCTCTCAAACCATGATATTTACTTGCTGTTATAAAAACATAAAAATACAAAAAGAATATTCTCTCAACCCCGTAGACCTCTGTTAGATTCTGTTTGAGCCTTCCCAACGTATTCCCTTAGAGAACGATAACAACCCCCGAGTCTTACCTATACTACACTACAACGATTAGGTGCACTACCTAGGGAGTTGTAAAACTTCTTGTTGAAGTCCTACGACGACCGCATCAATAAGACAAGGGTACAAGACGGCTTGTGCGTATCTTGTACCCGAAAAGTGCCTTCTAGGGCTTAAAAACGAGTGATAGTCATTTTATTTTTGGTGTAATTAATAAAACTTTATGCTACTGTTAATATGAGGCTAAAACACTTAAAATGATTTTAATTTGGGTGATTTGGTGTGTTGGATGATAAATCTAGTGGCAAACACGCACAAAAACTCATGATTTTAGGTTAGATCGAGGGTAAAATTGTGCATGCAGTGAGTAAATATTTTTGTAAAGTACCTACGGAGATTTCTTGTTAAAAAGGATGTTTATATGATATAAAATAGGTTCAAGAGTTGGTTTGGTCGTTTTAGGTGGTTTAGTTAAAAATGGATGCATGAAAACTTTGATAAAACCTGTAATAATGGGCAGTTAATCTTAGAAGGTCATGTTGTTAGAGTCATAACTTGGTGATAAAAATAGCTTTGAAGGTGATTCAAAAGCCTAAACTCCTCTAAGTATATTTTCCAAAACATCAAGAATCAAGCTTTGAAATGGGGTTTAGGTCAGTCAAAACACGAATTTGGTACAGGTGTGTAAGACTAAGTTTGGCTGATAGATTTTGTAAGGCAACTTCAACAATTCATAATTAAATCATAACAAGGTCTTTTCATGAAATTCCACCTCTCAAAGTTAGATATGGATCTTACCTTCACTGAAATGTAAGCCAATTAAAATAAGGACTAGTTTTGGGCATGAATTGAGTCGAGTTGGTAAGAGTAGTAAAAACAGTCTGGTTTTTAGTTTCGGTCAAGTGTCATGTTTTAGGTGTAAATCACTCATACTTGTATAAGGATCCTTAAAAAACGAACGGATCTATATCATAATATGTAATTGATGTCACCCGAAACCCATAAACCACATCTAATTTTAAACCTATTTTATGGTCTGTACAAAATGATATGTCCAGAACCGACCTATTTTCTTGTTAAGGGCATTTTGGTAGTTTAAACACATGGTAAAAATCTATAAAGATTTGTAGAGACACCTAAGACATAATACTAACACCTGTCAGAGGACAAAATTTATGAAAGTCATTAACTTAGTTAACAGAACACCGGACGTGGACTAAAAATCAGGATAGATTTTGGTAATTTAGGTTAATAAGCAAATGGGACACTTAGCACGAAAAATGGATGAAAGTGTTTGATAAAAATATTTCCATCGTATATGAGTATATCATTAGAGTCTAATTAGTACCTCGTCATATGTCTTAGGTCGTACCTAGAAGGGCGTGTTTGATGGGTTTATCCTCGTTTCATTCATTTATACTTGTTGTTGCATCTTCTCGCATTTAAGGTGAGTAATCACGCAAACCTCCCCTTTTTAATTTTTCAATTGTTTTGGGGTGAAATGCATGAGCGTTAATATATTAAAAACATTGGTTGCTTGTTTATAACTTGATTATTTTCGACTTATAAACTTTGACTATATTGAACTATGACTAATGCTAATGAACTACCGTGCTATGATTTGAAACTATGTTATTGGGGTTTTACCCTACCTTATTATGCTATTACATTTTAAATTTGGTCTAGCCATTACATGGGATGGCGTCTATTATTTATTTACATGTTATTACTGTTATTTGCAATGATATTCTAAGACCCCATTGGTTTGCCATTGGCACTCCAATTTATACATACACGACTATGTCTCCCCTGTCTACGAAGCCTTAGATATTATGGATAGCGCTATTTGAGGTCGGCCAACCTCTCATTCTCTTGTCTATAGAATGCATAATATTTATTGTAAGGGTGCAATTGAGTTTTATAACACTAATATACATACTTACGGTGCAAAATTATATTTGAACTTATTTGAACAAATGTATATTACAGCCAAGTGTATTGTTCTCGAATTGATTTATTAAACTTATAAATTAATTTATACGCTACAAGTCTTGTATGGACGAAACTTGTAACACTGTAAATTGATTTATAGCTTTGTTATTTGAATCTGTACTCTATTAATAAATTTAATGATTAAGATCACTTCTCATTTTAACAACTTTAAGCTACTACACTACATTAACCTTATATATATATATATATATATATATATATATATATATATATATATATAATTGAGATCAAATAAGAACTTTCTTAAAGTTGTTAAAATGAGAACCAATCAAAATCTCACAAATGACACTCTTCTTGAAACAAAATACAAACGTAATTAATTACAACTAATATTGTTAGCGATTCGATGGGTTTTCTTTTGGAAATTGATGAAAACTAGGTGATACACTTTGATTTGACGTGTAATGTGTATCAAGTTTTGGTGTTGTGTATCAAGTTATTTAGTGGTTGATGTGTATTAGGTGTAACAGTTAATGCATAAGATATTAACTTTCTGAGATTTTGATGCATATGTATCAAGTTTTTATTGTGTATCAGTAATCCGTTACTCATGTATGAGTTGGTTATTGGTGGGTAGAATGTTAACTTGTATTAATATTTTATATTTTGGTATATAATTGCTAAATTGGTTATGTATCAATGTTTTAGTAGTGTTTTAGATTAGTTCTCATTTTAACAACTTTAAGAAATCTCTCACATTAACCATCCTATATATATATATATATATATATACTAGTTGCTAAACCCGGCCGATAGGCGGGTATGACTTGTGATTTTTCTTTTCATTTTTATTTTTGGCTAATTTTTCTTTTGTAATTTAATATATTTAATTTATATTTTATTTTATGATTGTTTGATTTTGTAACATTATATTATACTCATTTTGTTTCATAATTATAGTACACTATTACCAAATCGCTAACAATGTTTATGTAATAGATTGATTTATGACGTGTAGAAAGAAGCTTATCACGAGTGAATGTGTATCATTTCTTTCACCAAAATGTTATAGCTTACTCGGTTATAGACATATGTAATGCATCGTATCATCAATTGCAACTGTATAGCATATATAAATTTAATTTTAAATGTATATATAGTATTCGTACTGAACTTTTTTATTTTTGAAAACCAAATAATCAAATGATGTTTTTTACTTTGTGTATGTTAATTTTGGTTCCATTTTTAAAATTCTATTTACTACATACCCATAACTTTGTTACTAATACCAATTTTTTTAAACTTTTTTTTATCCGATAGTAAATATATATTGATATAAAGCATATAGCAACTAACAGTATAGTTTTTTTTCCATTATCAGGCGTCATCTTTATACACATAAAAGATGTCACAGCAGATCCGCTATAATGGACCCCAAATGTTATTTTACTTCTGATAAGATGGAATGTTTTTTTATTATGAGTAAAGCGTATGCGAGTACAAAACTGTTGTGATGTTTGAATAAATTTCAATAATAAGGGTTACACATCGAGTTTATTATAAACTTCTTGTAAAAAGTAGTTAAGCGGGTGTCATGATGAATTCATAGAAAGACCGTTTTTTCATTGTACATCAGTTCAACATAAAACCTCTAAAACATTGAAACCTGCATAACTGCATTCATTTATTAATCTAGATGAAAAAGAACCCAAGTGATGACACGGTGCACATATATATATCAATCTTTTTCGATTGCAAAAAGTGAATAACATCTAATGTAATATTAAAGAGATAAATCTATTTAAGCAAAACTAAGGAAACATGTTACATGTGTAGCCAAATTTCATCATTCGAGACTTTGTAAACTGCAAAACCATTAAGTTTAAACATAGTTAGTATCAAGTCCATGGCGACAACTATATACTATTCGTATATACTTAAGGATGTTTTGGATTGATTTTTTTCTTACACACCAACGTTTATAAAGACGCTGTAGAAAAGAGTTCATTGCTCTTTGAACATGTTTTGTTCTAGGAAAACTTGGATTGACTCGCTATAGACCCAACCATTTTGCAGCTCAGATGTTCCTATTAGTTTCATGGGTCACACATTTTGTCATAAGCTTAGTATGAACCACTATAGACCCAACCTTCTCTCGATGCCCTGGGTGCAATTGTCTGAACTCTATTAAAACTTACATCGTTGAAGTTGTACACTAAACATACCTATATAGATCACCTAGAAAAAACACTAACATTAGAGTGACTTTACTTTACCATTTTTATTCAGGTCTTGTTTCATCTCTAACGACTCCAGCAAGTACAGTTAGCTACAATGCGACCCATTTACAAACTTAAGTATGATTAGTAGCACATGCAAAATTTTGCTAAAGAACAAAGGGCAATGTTCATTAGCAGATTTTCTATCTCTGTCTTGTATTTTATGTAATCCTTAAAACAAATACACATGCTTCAATGGACAATTATAAACATATATTACAATTGTCTTGCAGGTTGTAGTTTGTTTCGTTTGACTACAACTTAATATTAACAAATATAGAACTTAATAACAACGTTAATTAAACAAAATGTCATATCATTGATAGATTTGAGTGGACAACATTATAAAATAAACATATCAAATCCTAAAACATATAAAAAATTTAAAAATCAAAACATAAACAAATAGTTCAATGTAAATTAAATAATCATGAAGGAGATTTAGTCTTGATCACTTAAGGATTCTTTTCTAGCTTAACTATCACCAATTTCTTGCTTGGGTTCAAATCCTCCTCTTCGTCTTCTGTTTCATAGTTTGATAAATCAATGAAAACAATGTCGTCTTTCTTTTCTGTTTTAGATGCTTGCTCATTAGTAGTTGTTATCTCATTATTTCCTAAGTCATCTTGTACATTCTGTGTAGTCTTGAATAAGGTCTTGCTTCTTCCTTTATTAACATCAAAAGGGAAGGGTGTGAAATTGAATGCTAGTTTAGCTCACTCTGAAAGGATATCTGCTTTGGCTGAGGTCGAGAAAGGTATGAGGAAGAAAAAGAGATCGTGATCTAAGTCTCTTATTCCGGTCTTGCTAGTTCGATCCACTCTCTCTACTCCCTCCTATTCCGCTTAAGGTTAGATGGATGAAGCGGGTCCATCACCAAGTCTTGAGATTTCTTGCTTTGAAGTGGGATTAGCAAGGTAGTTAATCGATTAGCTAGTAGGCGAAGCACTATTTGAGGTGAGGAGGGAACAAGTAGGCTAAGGGAAGAAGCACTAAGGGAACAAGGGGCTAGCCTCCCGCTAAGTGAACGACCTATAGAAAGAGAAGCAGTTAATCAACTAAGTGGATTAGGATTGTTAGTGAGTGAAGGATGCTTTGGGAAAGCTTACGAACGGCTATCCTTTGATGGAAGAAGCGTAGCGGGAGGAGTTAATACCCGGTTAGCCCCTCGCTTTATGGCTTAGAAGAGTAGCTGGCATTGGCTCTTTGCTATAGTCCATTAGTGGTATGGTATAAAGTCTAATCCTTCTTGTCTGGTAAACAAGCAAAGGGATCAGGTGCGAACGGAGCTTCGAATGACTGAACTCTCATCACTGTAAGAAGAAAGGACTAGTAGCATTGCTGAGGAGTCATCTAGGTTGTAATGTATGGCTTTCTCGCACAGTCCTTTGGCAGGGCTGCTAGCAAAGACTGATCCTCCCCCTACAACACTTTATGGCCTGGTATCGGAGGCTACGGAAGTACTACTTGTAGCATGATGCTAACGTGCCGCCCGGGCAGCACTCTTTCTTCAACAGAGGAAATGCACCGGCATGTTTTTCCCTAGTACTCCTATCTACTTTGCTCGGTCGATTCGTCTGCTCATTCAGCGTATGATTCTTATCCAATTGCTTCTTCCTGTTCTCTTTCTGCAGGCGTCAAAGATGGATCCAGTTCTTCAAGTGCTCTTCTCGCTGCGAGCTCACAACTTTCATCAAAGCGTTGGTTTGCCCGTGCTATTGTTCGTATTTCATCTACGATGTCTACGGAATCGTCAACCCGCAACCATTTCTTTGACATTCTGGAAAAGATTAAGCAGTTCAGGTTGCACACCCCAAAACCCCATTAGTTGATTGGACAACGGAAATCATAAGCTAGCGCCTGCCTCCTTCTCCTTCGGCTAGGCCTTTCTTTCTCTGAAAAATTGCCTGTTTTTTCTGAGCGGATCGGAGAAGGTTACCAAGTTGAGTAGAGGGACGTGTTGAAGGGAGCAAAAGTACTGAAATGAAGGATATGGCTAAGTTCATTCATTTATAAGTTTTTCTGAGCCCCCTTATAGTGTGTGCTAGGGTAAGTAAGCTGATGGTCGTAACCGTGGGATCTTCTCCAAAGTGTATCAAAACACTAGGAAGCACGATACCACGTCCTGCTTTAGGTTGTGTCAAACCTAGAGCAGACACCAATAAATCTGTACCACTGATACCACCCAATACAGAACCTCCTAAAGGGAGGCCGGTACCAACGTCCAAGATAGGTACTCGGAAATTTATACCCTTTACCGCAACCATGTCGTAAATCTTCCACATCAGACCAAAACGAACCAACTGAGGATCGGTCCGATCGATCTTCCATTTCCGATTAACGACAGGTGCACTAAAGAAGTCTTCGATTCCTTAACCATTCCCTAAGAATTTGGTAAGCAGCGGAGGGTGCAGGTATAAGAGTATCCCCTAGCGCTTAGTCATATCAGGTGTTTGACCCTTCTTCCCCCTTCCCTTAGTTAGGTAGTTCATCTGCTTTGCCGCATAACGGAATTTCTTTCTTGTTGGCAGCGAGGCGAGGAAATTGTATCAGTCTTTGAATCAGGGCCTATCGTATCGGCCTTTCCGGCAGTATAATAAATTCAATAATGAATTTCTTTCCATCTTATCCGTTCAGGAATCGCCTACTCCTTGAATCCTATCTTTGGGGCCTCTCCCTCATGTCTAAGTGAGGGCTGAAGAACGAGTGAATCTTGTTTTCGGGTCTATGCCCATTGCCGATCATGTGGTCAGTTTCCCCGTGGAAAGCGAGGGAGCTGTTGATGGAAGAGGAATCACCGGGTTGTTCGGTTCAATGGTTGGGAAGCTAAGCTCCTTAGAAAGGATTGACCGACAAGCCGCCCTCCATGCAGTAACCCTCGAGGAGATCCGCGTAGAGATCAGCGAGAGCTCGCCACTCCGTCCATATATCAGCAGTCTCAGTCTAGCTAAGAAGGTCTGACAGCTGAAAGTGACTTGTTGGCCTTGCATCGTTTGCCCCAATGATGGCCTTTCTGATCTCATCCGTATTCCGATCAAAGAATCAAAGAAGTCAAGTTCCATGGGCATCCTCCGAAGTCTCATCTCAATCCTGCGCTTTCTAAGGGAAGGCTTTAGCTTTCCAATCGTAGGCCTGGGCCTTCTTTCTTGACCCTTTACCGGAGAGGCAACCGTCTTGTCTTAACTGTCCCGAGCTGGGTTGTGCTCATTAAAATAGTTGTCCTAAATGCCCCTTTTTAGCTGTCGCGGGAAGTGAAGCAAACTCGACCAAAGGACAAGTCTGTTCATCCTTCGTTTTCTGTTCCCGATTCAATCTTCACCTTTCCTGAATGAAGAAAGAGAGTGAAAGAGAAGATATCAGCGCAATAGGTACAGAGGGGAGAGAAACTGTCTTCGTTCGGTTCGGCAGAAGAAAGCCGAGAAAACAAATAGGAAGAGCACTAACTAATTAAGTAAATATATAAAAGCTATCACCACCTCGAGCAGTAAAACAAAGTCGTTATGGCTATGTTACTAACATAGACAACTATGAATGGTATTCATTGACAGGAGTGACCGCTTTCTAGTCGTAGTTGGTACCGCCCCTGTTCACTTCAGCATGCAAGGAAGACCTTCGGGAAGAATCAAAGGTTTTCTCCTCTGCAAAGCTATCAATGCTTTAGTCAAGATCTTTAGCAGTCGATCGTTCATTTTCTCTCTCGGGAGACATGGCTTCAATTCAATCATTCTCTCCGGCTTTTGAGATAGTCCTTTGATAGAGCAGCCTGGTTGGAAAGGATCTTGTACCTGCCATGTCAAGGTAAGGGCATCTCGCATATCAAGTTACTCTATCGATTATCGATAGCGTAAGCCGACTCTTTTCTTGCTTTAGAGGATGATCCAACTTCACCGAAAGTTGATCCAACTTATTATGACCCTGAAGGGGACATACTTCTCCTCGAAGCAATTCTAAATAGTGAACCATCACCACCTCTCCAAGGAAATTATTTTCCTGAAACTCGAAAAGATCTTAAGATTTGTGAAGCAAACAATGAAAAATCTTCAGTTTTTGTGGCCCCTTGAGGTTGAAGCTCAAGGATTGCCACTCATTTTGGATTATGCATTTTGGAGGGTAACGACATGTGTTACCCGTCATAATTGCAAAAAGACTTGGAATAAATGGAGGAAAAGGCAGATCTAATCGAGGTGTTAAGTCACACAAAGCGAGCCATCGCCTTGGAAACAGTTCTGATATCAGGGTATGAACCCTGAGTTTTGTCATACAAATCTCATGGTAAGTAGGGACTATGAATCCAACGGTTCAGCTTCAAAGGCGGGTAATCAAAAATCCTCGGCACGTCATCAAGAAAGAAGTGAAAAGTCTTCTTGGGACGCCTGGATTGAATTTATCAATCTCTGACTGTCCATGGGTAAGACCGGTTGCATTGTGTACCATAGAAGGGTGGCAATGACCGTTGTGAAAAATGTTGAATATTGTTTTTACCGACTCGATTGGTCACTGGGTGGAGAGTGTGCATCGACCAAATAACTGAATGTTGATATGAGGATACCGAGGACCACTTCCACTTCCCTTTTCATGGGAACAAATGCTCGAAAGGACTCGCGGGGAAACCAATTCTTTTGTTTATCGATGGCTTTTCATGGTTTTTTTCCAGATTCCCATCGGACCCGAAGGACCTAATGGAAAAGACAATTCCTTTATTGCCATCGGAACATTTGCCTATCGTCGCATGCCTTTTGGGCTATGCAATGCACCCGGCACGTTCCAACGATGTATGATGGCAATCTTCCATGACATGATCGAGAAAACGATGGAAGTGTTTATGGATGACTTTTCAGTCTTCGGGGATTCTTTCTCTACATGCCTATCCCACTTGGACAAAATGTTGAAACGGTGTGAAGACACCAATTTGGTCCTAAACTGGGAGAAAAGCCATTTCATGGTAAAAGAAGGCATTGTTCTTGGACACAAAATCTCTAAATCAGGAATTGAGGTCGATCGAGCTAAAGTTGATGTTATCGCCAAGCTCCCTCACCCGACTACTGTGAAAGGTGTCCGAAGTTTTCTTGGGCATGCGGTTTCTACCGACGATTCATACAAGACTTCTCAAAGATAGCCCGCCCAATGACTCATTTGCTTGAAAAAGAGACTCCATTTTTCTTCTCAAAAGAGTGTATCGAATCCTTTAATACACTTAAAAGAAAATTGACTGAGGCTCCAATTTTGATTGCTCCCGACTAGGACTTAGCCTTCGAACTAATGTGTGATGCAGAGATTTTGCAATTGGGGCAGTCCTAGGGCAACGAAAGAACAAGCATTTCCAACCAATTCGCTATGCCAGCAAAACCTTGACTGAAGCTCCAAGCACACTACACTACTGGCCGAAAAGAATTACTTGCCGTAAGTGTATGCTTTCTGAGAGTTTCGGTCGTATCTTGTTTTGTCTAAAAGCTTAGTGTTTATACCGACACATTCTGCTATAAAGTATCTCTTCGCTAGAAAGATGAAGCAAGACTGATGCGGTGGATCCTTTTGCTCAGAATTGTGTTATCATTCCGAGACAAAAAAGGAAGCAGGAATATCTGGCGCCGGTGATCTTTCTAGACTTGGAGAACCCACATCAAGATAAACTCGAGAACATGGAATCACTGGAAACATTCCTCTGAATACTCTTGGAATGTTGCTCTTAGTGCTGAATTAGTACCCCATGGTTTGTAGATTTCGCAAATAACCATGCGGGGAATTTCGTTGTCAAAGAATGTCATCCCAACAGAATAAACAAGTTTTTCAAAGTTTAGTAATACATACTTTTGGGATGAACCCATTCTTGTTTAAAAATCTGTGCGGATCTAAATGAAACCGGCGATGTGTGCACGGCAAAGGAGCTCTCGACATCCTCGAAGCTGCCACAATGGACCCACTAGGGGAATCATGTGCAAATTCCTCACCGCCAAAAAAGGTCTTTGATTGCCGGATTCTTTTGGCCTTCAATACTATAAGGATGCTACGACGTTTGGTTAAAAATTGCGACTCGTGCCAACGACAAGGAAAAATTTCACAAAGGGATGAGATGCCTCAAAATTCCATCCATGTTTGTGAAATCTTTGACGTTTGGGGCATCGACTTCATGGGACCCTTCCATTCTTCTAAGGCAAAAAATCATATTGTGGTGTCGTCTATCTGTCTAATATGGGTTGAAGCAAAGGCGCTCCCCACCAACGACGCCCGAGTAGTTTGCAAATTTCTTAAATCTCTCTTTACCAGATTTGGTGCTCCCTGTGCCATCATCAGTGATCGTGGAACACATTTTTGCAATGACCAGTTTGCAAAGGTCATGCTTAAATATGGAGTCACTCATCGTCTCTCCCACCGCGGTATCACCCCAGGACAAGTGGCAGGTTGAAGTATCAAATCGTGGTTTAAAAGAATTCTTGAAAGGACAGTGGGCAAAAACCGTGCCTCTTGGTCGGAACAAACTAGATGACGCTCTCTGGGCCTTCCGTACAGCATACAAAACACCTATCGGGTGTACTCCGTACAAGCTTGTGTATGGAAAGGCATGTCATCTGCCGATTGAGTTGGAGCACAAAGCTTACTAGGCCCTTAAAAATGCAAACTTTGATCTCAACAGCAAGTGATAAACGTCAAGTTCAACTCAATGCAATTAAGTGAACTGCGTGGATCATGCCTATGAATAATTCTTTGATCTACAATGAGGAAACTAAGAGATTCATGACGCAAAGATCTAAAACCGGTTTCAACGGTCGGTGATCAAGTCCTCCTCCTTTTAACTCAAGATTGAAATTTTCTCCGGCAAGTTGAAGTGCCCTGTTGGTCAGGACCATTTTCCATTGTTCAAGTTTTTCCGTATGGTACGTTGAGGTTATCTCAGTAAACTCCTGGCAAACTTCAAAGTAAATGGTATCGTCTCAAGCACCTACTTTGGAGGTGATATCCCTGCTATGGTTATCACCAGACATCCAAAACCATTCCCTAAGGACAACTGAAATTCAGGGAATTGGTCAAGCTTAGTTGACCTAAACAGGTTTCGTGGGAGCAAACCCTTGCTTATCTAGTTTTTCAGCAAGTAGTAGGTATGCTAGTTTATGATAAGTTGTTTAGTTGTTTGTGAGGAGGCTTTGCCCTCTCACCCCCCCCCTTTCCTCTTCACATGTGTTGTGTTTTGTGCTGTATTGTCCAGGATGTCTCGGGATTTTTGAAGTCTCTTGTGCCTTTTTGATCTTTCGATCGCAAGAGCTTCACAATCCATAGCTTCATTTGGGGATTCCCGATATCCTAATCTTATCAACTTAGTTTTATCTTTAAGCATACTTATAAACGGCTTGGATTTACGTAGAAACCTTCGTAATCATTGAGGACAATGTTTCATTCTAGTATGGGGGGATCTTCGATTTGATTTTTGCCTGCAGCCGTTGTTATCACGTAATCCCGTTTTTACCACCAAATTTCAAAAAAAAAATGAAAAAATGAAAAATTTAAAAAATTTTCAAAAATAAAATAAGTGTTTTGTCACAATATCAATTGACTTTCCTGCGGGGTGGAATTAAGAATAAATTTTTTAATCCCCTTTTTGACCCGATCGAGCATGTTGAGCTCTAGCTTGTTCCTTAACTTTTAGGCTAAGCGTTCGCGATATTCGCGAAGAATGAAAATGATAATGGTTAAGTATGAGTTGGATGCTAAACAAGGATTATTTGGAAATCTTAAGAGCTCATGTGTGTAATTTTGTCGCTTTTTCTCCCTAAGATTCTTTTCTGATTAACTATACGTGATACGTTTGAATTTAAACTTAAATCATTTATTTTTATCGTAGTATATAGCAAAAACTTTAGACTTAGTTCAAATTTATACTTGAATTTTTCAAAAAGACGTTTTCTCAAAAAATAAATGCAAAAATATAATAAACTGTGGGTTGATAAAAGTTTGTTGTATCTTGCCGGCTCATACCTATGTTGCAGCTTTAAGAAAACCATAGTACGAATATTTATCGAGACTGATAAACGTTTGCTGACTCTTGCCGGCTCACAAACGATGTTGCAAGCCTTCTAATAGAGTCGTAGGGGTTCAATTGCGTAAATATATAATAATTAAGTGTGAATAAAAGATCTCTTTTTGTTAAACTCGAATATGCTTTTGAACTTTGGCTATTATATTTTATAAGCTATGTGCTTACAGAAAACCTGAGAGTTTTTGAAACCTAAGGTCCGTGAGTCCCGATACTAGTCTCTGTGGGGTGTCAAAAGCCTGGTCACTTAACCGCAAGGTTGGGATGTGCCGAGACGAAAGTCGCTACATGGGAGGATCTCGCCTTCAAACTCATTATTCTCGGGTGGAACGTGAAACATAGAATATTGCAAACATTGATCCATGGTTGAAATTCAAAATAGCACATACACCTTGAAGATATAAATTGTCGGGAGTGAAAAGTTTACAAATTGCAAATATGAGTAGTGTTAGCATCTTAACTCATAATTAACAGTGATTTCGTTTTAAGCTTGGTTTGGAATAAGTGAAAAGTCGGGAACGATGAATTTATCCTTTTTAGGGGCATTCTCGGATCGAAATGCATCTTGTTCTATGATCCCTTAAAATTATTAAATAACGAAAGTCAAAACATTCTAGAAAAATGAAAAATACAAAAAGATGGTAGAATAGGTGTACATATAAAAAAATGGTAAAGACGGGGATTTTCAAAACTCTTGAGTCCTTAACTTCCTCGATGAACACTTAGCTACTTTTCTAGTTATTAGTCGAGGGTGTTCGAGATTCTTAGTTTTCCAAATGCTTACTTCATAGCATTGCGTGAGGACACGGCAATACCTTAGTATGGGGGATTTTGGTATGTGTTTAATTACACATACCTTTTACCTTTAAAAACGAGCTAAAATAACCAAAAACGGACTTAAAATGCCAAATATACGCTTGTTTTGCTAATTGTATTGTGCAGGAACGGATAACTAAGAAAAGGACGAAAAACGAAGCCAAAACGACAAAACCGGACTCGGAATGGAAAAGCAGGAAAAGACAAAGTCAAAATCCAAGCCTAAGTGTAGAAAAGTCAACCCAAGTCAACCCCGACAAATCCAAAAGACAACATGTGAAGAAAAATAAGTTTGAGGGTTAAATTTATCAAAACCCTAAACTTATTTAAAGAAGAAAACAAAAGAAACCAAGAGAAGGGCTCAAACTGCCAATGTGGGAAAGTTAAATTACAAGGGGCCAAAGCTGCCAAGGTCTCATTCCTATAACTAACAAGGACGTGTGGTGCAATTGGTATTATAACCCTTGGGGGGTTGTTTTGCCAAATCCCCAAACCTGTTATAACACAAGGACCATGGGTGCAAAGAGATATATAACCATGAGGGGCCCTTCTTGCCAAAACACCAAACCCCCACCCTGTCACCCCCAACCTTTATAAACCCAAGTTTTCCCGCCATTTTTGAATCCCAAAAACCCAGGAACAAAACACGGGTTTACTTCCCTTCTTTTACCCAAAATAACCCAACTAAACCCATGGATTTTAAGCCTCTTCCCCCTCCACTACCACCTCACCCAAGACAGATTGCCATGGTGGCAATCTCACCAAAAACGAAGTAAAAGGAATGGTCAAGATCATGTTTGAAGAAGCACAAGATAAAATCCAAGGGCCAGGATTATTTTTGCACTCTCTTTTGTGTCTACAAGAAAGCACACTGCAAGAAGACAAAGAGAAGGAGGAACCCTAGTCGAATTTTTCCTATTTAAGCATTGTAAAGCCATTAAGGCAAGGAGTAGTTTTTATGTGTAGTTTTAAGTAGTTTTTAGTGTTTTAAAATTCAGTGTGTTAAATTTTAAGTTCTTTTATGTACTTGTATTTCACATTTTTAATGAAAATTCAGTTAAGTTTTTTATGTGTGTTTTAAGTTACAAATTTCTCTAAAAAACCTTTTAAGTTCTCAATATAAGCCAAACTATAAACTGAAACACAAGTTTAAGGAAAATTCAAAAGAGAAAAACAAAGTACTGTTTGGTCAAAGCAATGGATGAATAAGCAATATTGGATGGCTTATTGGTTTTGCTTAGTTTAAGCTTATTTATAAGCTGTGGGTAGGAATTTTAGAGCTTATTAGGTTCCAAAAATCCTTTTTGAGCAAAGGATTAAAGGTACAATTTCTTTTAAATTTTGCTTCAAGTTACTGTAGCAATAGCTTATTAGCTTATTTTTAGCTTATTTCTGTTCTTTTGTGCTTATTGGTGTTTATTAATGTCTAAATATGCCTTTTAATGCTTTTTATTTCATTCTCATGCAATTTGATGAAAACTGTCAAAAAATAGCTTAATCTGTCTTTAGCTTATTGTCCCTTTTAAGTGCTTATTTTAGAGCTTTAGGTTCACTCAGTTTTAGCAAAGAACAAGGTTATTCGTCTTTTCTCTCTTATAACTCAAATTACTGTTGTAGTGCTTATTTTGCTTATTAGTATAAATTTTTGCTTAAATTGCCTCATATCAGCTTATTATGTCTTGAATTTGCATTAGATTCCATTATAGTTTGTAACTTCCTAGTTGTAGTTAAAACTGCCTAATTTTATAGTTAATACAGTTACTTTGCTTATCTTTTATAAAAGTGCTTATTTCCTTTCTTTTTAAGTGCTTATTTTTTGAGCTTTTTACTTTTTATTGTTTAATAGTGTTTAAGTAGTATTAGTCTTTCAAAAATTTCAGTTAAGTTTAGCTCTTATAGTCTTAAAAATCCTTTTTAAGAAATTAAAGGGGTGTTTGGGTTAAGAGTAAAAACGGGTCAAAAACAAGTATGGTCTGGGTTGGGGTCTCAAGTTAGTTTGAGCTTAAGTATTAAGCTTGTTTAAAGCTGTTTTTAAAAGTATTTTAAGTTTGAAAAATGTTTTTTAAGTTTTTACAAGAGTCTACTTAAAACTGTGACTTTGTGAAAGTTCAAAAGAGCTTATTTCATAAGCTCTTGTATTCTTGAGTTGTGGTTTTAAAAAGTGTGTCCTTTGAGTGTTTAAATAAGTTGGCAAAAGTCCCTTGAGTCATTTGACCTTTTAAGTCAATAACTGCCAAGTGTGAATGTCATGTTTCAAAATAAAAAGCCCTTTTTCCATCTCTGAAATCAGCAGCTTTTCTTTGTGTTTAGGGGCTTAAAATTTGAGCATAAGCTCACCTCAAGCCACTCAAGATCTGTTTCAACTTTTCTTTTTCATTTGAGCTTATTTGACAGCTTAAAATAAGCTGTCAAATTAAGCCCTTGTCCTTGGCTTAATTTCCCCTGGTGCTAGGGGGTGGACTTTAAGCCCTTTTATCTAGCTTTTTAGAGAACTTAAGCCCAAGCTTTTGGCTTATTTGGAGAGCCAATAAGCTATTAGATAAGTCTACTAAATTTCAGTTCTTAAAAGCCCTTTTAGATAGCTTATTTTTGACCCAAAAGTGTCTTTAAGCTTCAATCATACACCAACAGTACTAACTCTTTAGTTAGTACTGTTGAGGAATTAAGCCACTCTTTGGCTTATTCAGCTTATTTCATAAGCTCATTTATTGTTCCTAGTGGCTATTCAGGTTAGTATGTTGAGTTGTGTTTGCTTATTTCTTATTTTCTTTGCTTATTTGAGTGCCAACAGTTAAGCCCTCTTAGCTTTAAGCTTAGTTAAGTTCTGTCATTTAAGCCCTTTTTCCAGCTTATTTAGTTTATACATTTTAGTTCCTAGTGCTTATTTAGGTTAGTTTAGGCCCCCTTTTAGCTTATTAGCCTAAGTTTTAGCTTAAATGTCCCAAGTGTCCAAAGAACTTAGCTTTTTAAGCCATTAAGCTCACTTTTAGCTTCTGTCAAAGTTAAGCCCTCTTTAAGCTTATTTAGTTTTAGTGTTTAGCCTTTTAGTGCTTATTTAAGGATAAGCTAGCCAATTCTTTTAGCTTATTTGTCCAAGTGCTAGCTCATTGGTCCAAAAAGTCCAAAAGACTTAGTCAATTTTTTTGCCTTAAGCTCTTGTAAGCTGCTGTCGTTTTAAAAAGCTGTTTTTAAGCTTATTTATAAGCTTTTAGAAAAAGTCGTAGTTTTAAAAGTTGTTAAGCTCAATAAGCTTAACAACTTTGTTTCACAAAGTTTTTCCAAAAAAAAGGGGAAAGACAAGGGGTGACCCGGGTGAGCAAGACTCGAACCCGGGTCTCAACCCTCGATACATTCCCCCTTTACAACACACATACCGCTGCGCCCTTGGGACTTTTTCGTTATAGTCCCAAGGGCCTTAGTATTTATACACGTTTTTGGCTTATAAGCCTATAAGCTGTTAACAGCTTATTTCGGGCTTATTAATAAGCAAATTTTTTGTTTCTTATTTTTCGTAGGTTAATCATAGTGTTTAGTATTTTTAGTAAAATTTTCAGAATTTTTCAAAGTCGTTTGGTATTTTTTACAATTTAATTTCGTTAAAAGTTTAAAAAATTCATAAAAAATACAAAAATTATCAAAAAAATATTTTTCTTTTTTAGAAAATTTTATTTAGTCATATAGTTTGTAGGAAAAATATAAAAATTTTCGTAGGGTCATTTTTATAACTTTTTGCTTTTTAAAGAACGGTTCCGGGTGCGGATTTTGTCTTGACTCGTTTTTGGGTCAAACGACCTCCGTTTTCAGTCTAGTCTTTTTCATTCTTCGTTATTTGACTCCTAGAGTAGTTTAGAAGTGAAAATTTCTCCGTAGGGTTAATTTTGAAGTTTTTAGGTTTTAGCCCCTTTGTTCGGGATTCGTGCTCTCGTTTTCTAGCTTAATTTCATAATTTTTAGGATTTTCTTAAACGTCTTTATTTGTTATTGCTTAATTTAACTTCCTGCACTCTCAAATCATTTCTCTCATTCCGACTCAAATCTTCCGACTGTATCGATTTTCCAGCACAGCCTCGTTGGGGATAAACGACCCGGGAACATTCTATACTACTTCTCGGTTTTATTGATCTTGTTGATTTTTAGACTTATATATATTTTATATTTTATCATATATTATATATTTAGTATAAAATTCGACAATCATTGGTGTATGTAGGTACTTGATGATGGTTGATCTGGGTGAAACACTGGATAGTTGAAAGGATTGTTGGAAATTGCCATGAGTGCTAAAGGATCTTGTGTTTTTGCAAGTCGTTCTGCTCTTAGATCATCTACCTCCTTTTGATTGTATTTCAAGAAATCATACAACTGAGTGTCATCTGCTGTATGCATGTCCTTTGTTTGATGAACAATGGTAACATGTCGACTCCGTTATGGTTGTAAGTTGTTTAGAAACTTGAGATTACTAGCAATCTTTTTTGGAAAGTGTTTGTTTCTCTTGAAATCATTCATCAACTTTAAGAAATGATGATAGTAAGACTCAATCAATTCCCCCTCAGTGGAAGTAAACCTATCCCATTCATTAAACAACTTAGCCTTCTTCTCTTGAATTCCAATGTCAGAACCTTTCATCATTTGTTGAACACGTAACCAGATTTCCTGAACAGTTTCACAGCTATCAACCGCAACATAGATGTCTTCAGGAAAACCAAGAAGTATAGTCTGAATTGATTGATTATCAGCTTCAACCTGTTTAAGCTCCTTCTCAGTAAGTTCATCCTCTGTCTGCTCATGAAAGGTTTCATTGACAGGAACTTTACGGTCCGCATCACCTGGTTCAGGAATCATTCGTCTGACATATGGACCATTCATAATGGAATTGTAGATTAACTTTCTGTTTGGTCTACTCTTTACATAACAAAGAATACAAGACGACCATGGAACATAGTTCTCTTTGTTAAGCATAGGAGGGCGGTTTTCAGAACTAGCTGCATAAATGTCTTGTTGAGTCGACATTGCAAAAGTGATGTGAAATGATAAGTTAGGATCGTTTTAGTGATTAGTGATATGATTTTCTTTTGATTAAAGTCCTTGAGATTTCACAGGATTTTAGAACTCTATGACTTAAACCGGAAAAGAATAAACTTTTACAGGATTTTACAAAGTCAAGAAGAAACCGTGAAATGATAATTGTTTATTGTTAGGGTTTGTTGTTATAAAGTTAATTGTTTGTTAAGTCCAAGTTTGAATTGTAAGTCCTTGAATGTTAAAAGTCCAAGTTTGTTTGTCACGAAGGTTTTTCATTGTCACAAATGTCCTTCAAAAGCTTGGTAAACCGCTGCCAAGTATTAGATAAACCGTTGTCAAAAATGAGTTAAATCGCTGCCAAGAGTGAGAGTAAATCGCTGGCAACAGATTCAACAAACCGCTGGCTAAACAATCAAACCGCTAGCATTAAAAAGATCAAACCGCTATCTTAATATATTGTTAAACCGCTGGCAACTAACAATGACTAAACCGCTGCCAATTTGATTAAACCGCTGTCCAATGTATAATTAGAGACAAACGCCATCCAAAAATTGAGGAAAGCGCTCTGCCATGGCTGTTTAGCTAAACCACCGCCTACAGAATTCAATAAACCGCTGCTAACTTTTATAAAACCGCTACAGATTTTTAAATTGCACAAAGTTTCATTTATATATGGCCAGACTAAAGTAACCACTGCTATGACCTATCCTAAACGCTACAAGTATATTATGTCAAAGCTTATGTGTTTTAATTATCAAATAGCCACAAAACTTGGCAAACCGCCATGTAAGATGACAAACAGCCAGGACAAAAATGTCACTTTCAAGCTTAGGACCACTTGTACCAAACCGCTAGATGTACTAATTTCTTATTCTCTTGCTAACTTATGACTAACAAACAAAAACACGATACAAAATCTTGTCTTTTAACATTTTCTACAAACCGTGGTATTAACTTTGTCCTAATGCTAATCAAACTGCCACCTTGAGAAACATGGATAATAAGCTTAAACTAACCAAATAAGCCAAGAAATGAAGATGGATGATGCGTATTTTATTTTAAAATATATTTTTACCAAGTTTTAAATTTATAAAACTCGATCTACCTAACAACGCACTAACATGCAGAGAACCCGATCGTGGGTAGTATAGAATGGTAAATCCGAGGTCGTCCCAAGAGTTAAGTTGTAATTAGTTTTAATTTGAAATGTCACGTTTAGAAAATGGTTTTTGATTTGATTTAAAAGGAAATAAAAATAACAATAAAATTAAATACTAAAAATTAAAAGAGTTGGATATATCAGGAGAGAAAATATGCTAACCTAGTTACTTCATTACTATTGTTATGAAAACATTTTCCTGTGCAATGTTAAACTACGGTTTCATTAGCGGTTTCTAAGGTCGATAGACTTGAATATGCATATACAGTTTATCCTATACTTCTCGCGATTATGACTCAGTCTAAATCATATAGCAGGTAGGATATCCAGGTTGTAGTGATCAATCCCAACTATTCCCAAAACATTTCTAATAACCTATAAAGATTATTAACCCTCTGTGAAAGAGTTCCTGTGCTTTTAAAGTATATTGAGTGATAAGTGTGGTGATCGGCTAGTTCCTACACTAGGGGTCGAAGTCATAGATCCTCCCTAGTACCCGATGGATCCCATATTGACTAGATAATCTAATAATGAGGCAAGCCAGGTCCAAACCACCTGTAATACCAAAACCCAGGGTTACACGATAGTCAAGGAATATCTAACGAAACTAAAATCTAGCAGGTGACAATCATCATAACAACAGTAATTACATAACTAGGCCAACACTTTAAGTTCTTAGCCGTTCATGGTAACAGAAACACAGCAAGAAATAGAAGTAATCATAGATTGAAAGCTCATAATTCTTACTGTATTCATATTTGAACGATTAAATACAAAAAGAAAGTAAAGTGTGATCTCCGTTAGACTCCAGGTGGAATTCTTTGAAGGTTGGAAGCCTTTTTCGCCTCTCCAATTGGCTGTAGAGCAAGTGATGTCAGAATAGCTTAAATGAGGCCTCTATTAATAGGCATCGAACCCGTTATAGTGTAACTTATAAATGTGTTACGCCGTAACCTTCTTACACGGCATTCCATATTTAAGCAGTTGTTACTGCGTAACCATACATGGTGTTACGCCGTAACCTTCAAATAATGTCCATATGTACGTGATATTCCTTCCATATTTGTGGATCTTCATGGTTACGGCGTAACCATATAGGGTGTTACACTGTAACTCTATCTATGGTAAGATTTCCTTCCAATATCATGTTTACGGCGTAAGTAGATATGGTGTTACGCCGTAAAATTATCCTTGATCTTCGTACTTGCTTAATATATGTTACGGTGTAACCATATTTGGTGTTGCGCAGTAACATTCTTCAAATATTCACACTTTGAGTCTTTTTCCCTTGTTTCTTGTCACTTTTCTGCATTTCACCTGAAAACTACAAATGATAGAAAATATATTGTTTTCTAGTATTAGTGAAACATTTGCAGGTAATATAGGTGGAATTTGTCCACCAAAAAGTATTAGATATTTGATGTTATTAAATATCCCCCCACTTGACTTCTTCGTGCCTTCAAGTAGAACCTGTTAGAACATTTCATAAAAAGATTTCTCGAGAATAACTTCAAGAAATGAATTTATAAAACTCTTATGCTAGAAAACATCAAAGCCGAACACCTCACAAAAATGGGATAAAAAGTCACTCTGCTCTCCACTAGTCTAAGTGTTTCATTTTCGGGGTGATCGCTGAATTGCACAGTCATAGCATGTATTATATCATAAGCTTTGAAAGTACACAAATCTGCACCATTCTCGAAGGCAACAAGGCTAATATGGTTTTAAGAGATGATAAAGGGGTTAGGATAGGCATGAGACACACATTTAATGGTTGTTAATTAAAACACAATACAAATAGTCTAAAGAAATCTAAGGTTGTCATAACTAGCCACTATCCATCCATGGGTCCAATAGTCAGTCCAAAAATATAATCTTCAATAATGGGCTACTAGCTCCATTCTTCATGAGTATTAGGCTGACTTGGTGTAATAATGGGCTACTAGCTCCATTCTTAATAATTACTGAGATGTCTTGGTGCAGTAATGGGCTACTAGCTCTATTTTTTTTATTTTGCACCAACTTTACATTTTTTAGCACATGGGTGGCTTTTTATTTCACCCTCTTTTCTTCATTTTCTTCATGATAAATATGCAAATGTTACAGGAGTTTATATCTTTAATTATTGCCCCTTCAACATCCGATATTATACGCACATCCCCTCACTTGAGATAAACAATGTCAAAGTGGTGATATAGGGGGTCTTTATAGATCATAATTGATTGGTCTTCCACGAATGCATATAATTTTTGTTCTCATTCCCCCCGAACAATGGACTTAAGTAGCCAGAGATTTCAAATAAAATAAAGACTACAGGGTAGGCTAAGGTGAAATGGTGTAACAAAACATATAGAGTAGGGTGAAAACATAGATTGGCTCAACATGGGTGATCTAGGGGTATCTTGCACTAATAATGAGTGCAACAAAAGGGTTTATTACGGGACGTCGACAAGTCAGTGTAACAAGTCGATAAGCACACACATATAGGCTTATTTAGGTGATTTCCTAAGTATTGCCTTCTTGAACTATCTATTCATGCTAATCAATTAGGTCTCGAAATAATGTACAGGCCAAGTTCTAAAGTCTACAATACTATCGGCACACTCAATATTTTGGTGGAATTTTGAATAATATGATGGAAACGGAATATTAGTCTTAAATCTCACCAAGTAATAATAAAGGGTAATGTGCATTCGGCAAAGATTAATTCTAGTTATTTAAGAAAAATTTGTCAAAATTTTTAAAATTAGAATAATTTTCATAGAAAACTCGAAAAACAAAGGCAAAACATACGTCAAGTATTAATTATACTCCCATCCCCCCACTTGGTTTGTATAATGTCACTATTGTATATTAAGGAAATGAAATATAAGAGTAGAATTAGAACAAGAAACTTCTCTGGAATTGCTCGGTATGATGAAGAGACAGCATGCTCCAAGCGATGCTCCAAGTCTGCTTCCTCGAGCAATCATCCCATCATCATCAACAAGGTATCAAACTAATCCGGATTTTACGTGCGTCCCTGTAGCCAAGCATCAACTTCGTGTGCTTCAACATGTATAGCTACAAGAAAACCAGTACCAAAAGCACAAATCCAGCAAAAAGAAAGATACCAAAATGTACAGAATAATACAAGAAATACAATCCTAACTCACTTTCGTAGGAATCACGGTTGCATTTAGCGTATGCAACAAGCCTTTTAAACCACTCAATGGCCTAAGTGGACGAGTGAAGTCTCGTGAGGGTTTCCAAAGAACGTACCCACAAAGTTCATTTACCAATATACACGGTTTAGAAATGTTTCAAGAGGTTACAGTGTAACCATCATGGTTACGCCGCAATCATATGATACTCTTTTAGAAAATATCATTAAGCATATTACGGCGTAACCTTGTAAGGGTGATGAAACCAGAGCTTGTGTGCAAACTCTGAATAAGAAGAACTCCTTTATTTGAAGCAGATTTACAATCAAACCAGTAAGATGGTAGAACAAGACTCTCCTCCACCAACCATAATAGCAATGAAAATCCCTATCATCAAGAAGGGAGAATATAATATTTAGAACATGAGAATGCGACAATATATCTGCCGCACAGATCATAACCTATGGGATATAATTGTCGATGGAGATCTCCAAGAAGAGGCTGCACTAGCAGGAGAATAATCCAGTCCTCCTGCTCCTAAGACTGCCAAACAACTGACTGCCAAAAGGAATCCGGAAAGAGTTAAGAGCATCTTGCTGTTAGCAATACTTAATGAATATCTCCTTAAGTTTCATAATGTTCCAGATGCTAAATCTCTCTGGGCTGCAATCAAATCAAGGTTTAGAGGAAATGATGAATCCAAAAAGATGCAGAGGAATGTTTTAAAACATCAGTTTGAAAACTTTACCACTGCACCAAATGAAAGTCTGGATAAGGCTTATGATAGGTTCCAAAAACTCATAAGTCAATTGGAGGTTCATGCTGCTCCAGTATCAAAGGAAGATATCAACCAAAAGTTCCTAAGAAGTCTTCCTCCTTCATGGAGTCAAATTGCTTTAATCATGAGAAATAAGCCAGACATAGACCAGACTGATATTGATGATCTCTACAACAACCTTAGGGTCTATGAAGATGAGATGAAAAGGTCTTCAAGTTCCACATCTAATTCTCAGAACTTGGCTTTTCTTTCTTCTGAGAATACAAGCAGCACTAATGAAGTTAGTACTGCCAGTGGAAATTTTGGAGTTAATACTGCTGGAGGAACTAGTTCAACAAGTCAGGTTTCATCTACTCCAGGTGCTGATGAAGTAGTATGCTCTTTCTTTGCACAACAGACAACGAGTCCTCCACTTGATAATGAGGATTTGCAGCAGATTGATCAAGATGACTTGGAAGAATTGGATATTAGGTGGCAAGTAGCCATGTTGACTGTTAGGGTGCAGAGATTTGATAAGTGTAAAATACACATATCCGTTAACACCAAAAAAATGACCCTAAATGACCACAAATATACTAAAAATAGAAAAAATATACTTGTTTTTGTGTTTTGTGTGTGCAGGTACGGATATATCAAAGCTCATAAGAAAACCATCAAAAACGGGCAAACACGGGCATGAGAAACGGAAGAGTACAAAAGAGCCAAAGATTCAAAGGCAAAGTCAAAGAAAGTCAGCTTCAGTCAACTATGGGTCAACATAAGTCAACTCACTAGAAGACAAATCCCAAATGTTACCCAAATAGTCCCTCAAGTTTCAAAAATCACATAAATGGTCCCTAAACCTAAATGAGTCATACCCGGATCCAAAAGCCCATTGCCCTTAGCCCAATACCCTTTTATAAAACCACAAGGACCATTTCTGTCATTTATGAAAGTCCTTTTACACCTTACTCTTTTATAAACCAACCACAGGGACCAATCTTGCAAAAAGCCCAAAGTTTAAATCAATTTTACCCGTTTTACAGTTATAAAGGGCGCGAAGCATGTTACTGTTCATGCTTCGTCCCCATTTCACCAACCAAGGTAAATCAAAGGGCTTTTGGAAATTGAGGGTCAAAGACGACAATTCAGAGGCTCTACAACAAAATAGCAGGGATAATTAAGTCAAATCAAAGCTTTCATTAGCTCACAAGCAAAGGCTTACTCGTGGCTATGGCAAAGAAGCACAAGGGGACTCATTTTCTTACACTAAATTATGCCTAAAAGAAACACAAGGTGTCTCAATCACGGATTGCCACGCTGGCAATCCGTGTGAGCTACCTAGTAATCTAACGGCTTATAATGATTTGCCAATCATTGAAGAATTGTACGGGCATGATTGAAAAGAGCTTGGGAAGCAAGGCAAGGCCTAGAATCTTCATCAACAGCCTATAAATAGAGCTCACTATCACACACTCACCACCTAGTTTTTTTAGTAGCTTTTATTATTAGTAGTTTTTAAGTTTTAGCTTAATTTAGGTAACTTTTGTAGTAGCTTATATTATTTAAATCCGTTTTTAGCTTATTGTAATTTCCCTTTCAAAAGTATTGTAATCTCTTTTTCAATTAATGAAATCATAGTTCTCTTTTATATAAACTGTTTTTACTTAAAAGCTTTTATAAATTCAAATGTCATGTTACTGTTTTATAAGCTCTTCATAAGCTCTCTAAGTCTATAAGCTTAGATTGAGCTTAAACAAGCCTTAATTAAACTCAAATCATAAAATCAGTTTAATCACCTTAACTATTTTGGACTTATGAGCTTTTGGAAGGAGAACCAATTATGGAAGGGTTCTCATGGACAATTACTGGCTTATTGTGAATAAGCCAGAGCTAGTAGATAAGCTCTAAAGAGCCTAATAGCTTTTGTTTAGCTAAAGCTTCAAGTAAGTTCTCCTTTACTTTCCTTGTTTTTCAATATTTAGCTTAATAGTAGTTTATTAGTATAGATCTGCTTATTAGCTTAATTTAGTTGCTTATTTGAGCTTATTTGTGTTTAATCTTGCTTATTAGATATTAATTTTAATCTGTTTTTAGCTTATAAGTTGTAGATAATAGTATTTCATAATCTGTCTTAAAAACCTTAAAAAACCTAAAAATTAGTTAGCATAGTCATTAAACCTTGATTTTAGCTTATCTAGTTGTTAGATCATGTTTATTAAGGTAGTTATAAGCTGTTAATAATCTGGTACTTAAGTCTTGTTAATTAGCTTTCAAAATTATAAGCTCAAATGAAATTTGTCAATTCCTTAAGGAGTGTTTGGCATTAGCTGTTTTGACCTCAAAAAGTCAAAGGTTTTTGTGCAAGTTATTTGAGTCAGCTTAAATTTCTCTTATAACCAATAGGAAAAGAGTTTTTAAAAGTTAGTTTTCAAAAATTAAAAAGATAGGGCTTAATATGTATGTTTCAGCACCAGGGGAATTTCCCTTGTGGTTTCACTTGTGAAAATTTTGAACCAAGCTATCTAAGGTTTTGTTTGTGCTTGATTTGTGTTTAGCCATACTCAAGTAGAGTGTTTAAGTACAGGTTACCCCTCTAGGATACCTGCACATTTGTTTCTTGCATTATTGTCAAGTGCACCAGTAGTAACTAAAGTAGTTACTACTGCTGTCATTTTTATTCATTTTAGCTAATAATTTTAAGATTTAGGTTCTTAAATTCAAGTTAAATATAGATTAGATATAGCTTAAGTAAAATCAAGTCTTAGTTTTCATTTACTAGCTTATTTACCTAGGTACATTTAAGTTTAAAAAGTCATTAATTAGCCAAAAAAGCCAAAAACAGTAGTGTCTAGATTTTAGCTTCTTAATTAGGAATTTTAGCTTATAGTACTTGATTTTATGATTTGTTTTCATTGCTTATATGTAGGTAGCTTAGTTTTCAAAAGCTTAGATTATCTTATAGCTTATTTAACCTATTTAGCTTATTAGATTTTTAAGCCTTTTTGCTAGTGCCTGAGTTTGCCTAATTGATCTTCAGTTTCAATTAGCTTTAAGTAATTTCTAGTTAAGTAGCTTGTTTGGATTAGCTTATACTCATTATAAGCTATCCAGAACTTCTTTTATTTTTGAATTTGAGCTTATAATGAAGCTTGTGCAAAGCTTTTAGTCCAAATAAGCTAAAATAGCTCAAAAGCCTTCTTACTGAAGGCAGAACTTCATAAGCTCTTTCTGAGCTTGTTTTTGAGTTTGAGCTTATGTTCCATTTATTAAAAGTGCTTATAATTGTGTCCTTTTTAAAATCCAATTCTTAGTTTTTGCAAAAAGTGAAAAATAAAAAAAAGGTGCAAAAAGGGTGTATACCAACCTCGAACCCTAGACCTCCTGCTTATAGACCCAACGTGTTAACCATCATGCTTCATTAGCTCATCCGTTTATATCTCCTTTCTTTTATTTAATAAACACAATTTGGGCTTAAGCCCCATTTATAAGCCGTAGCTTATTTAAGCTTTTACCCGGCTTATTAGTTAAGCTGTTAGCTTCTTCTTATTTTTCCTTAAATCCTTATAACTTTATAGACTTTTCCTGAATTTTTCACATTTTTCCATTAATTAGTTTATTTTTTAGGATTTTTCGAAAGTTAAAATCTTAGAAAATACATAAAAAATAGAAAAAAGTTTCAGAAAATTACAAAAAAATAGTTTTTAGTTTTATAAAAAATAGCTTTAGGTTTACATTAAGAAAAATCATTTTCACCACTTTTAGATTTTAATTTTCATTTTTGAGCTTTTAATTTTAAGTTTAAAAATAGGATTTTAATTTT
>BQNB010056509.1:3793-38644 GCA_026074375.1 Tanacetum coccineum | reverse complement strand
ACGGGATAAGTATGAGATATTTTTGTAAAAGATACGTATAAGTTATTTGTTTAGAAGATATGATAACTTAGGAAAATATTGTAAGCCTATTAGGACTCCTTGGTGTATAAAAGGAGGTCCTAGGGTATAGAGTAAAGTGTACCAAACATATCATTGTTCACACATTGTTTATACAGTTTACTGTTTCATTAATATTCTTTTAAGTATTAAAGAGTAGATTCCGCATACTCTTTAGTATTCACAAAGTTTCTATCATAGTTGTTTTGGATTTATCCAAAGTAACTTAACCTTTACAAGCTAAAGAATCGATCTTAAGTTGGGATTAACAAGTGGTATCAGAGCTTGTGTTCTGAAACTTTGATCTAGAAGATTCTAACAAGAAAAACTCTTTATTCACAAGGAAGAGATGGATCTAGAAATTGCACAAACCACTACTACTGCAAAGTCGCCCATTCTCAAACAGGGTGAATATGATATGTGGAGGCTAAGGATTGAGAAATACTTTCAAGTACAAGACTATGCTCTATAGGATGTTATAGAGAATGGAAACTCATTCAAACTAGTAGCTCAAAAAACAACAAATGCTGATGGTACCTCAACTTCACTAATATCAGGTCCTGTAACTACTGAAGAAAAGGCTCAAAAAAAGAATGATGTAAAGGCAAGAAGTATGTTACTGATGGCACTTCCTAATGAACATCTAATGATATTTAATCAGTACAAGGATGCTAAGACTTTGTTTGCTGCTATACAAACAAGATTTGGTGGTAATGATGCCACAAAGAAGACTCATAAGACTCTTCTGAAGCACATAGTCTCTTGACTCTATTTTTAACAGGCTTTAGAAGATTGTAAGTCAGCTGACTATCTTAGGTGAAAACATTTCACAAGAAGATCTTAATTTGAAATTTTTGAGAAGTCTGCCTTCTGAGTAGAATACTCATGTTGTGGTCTGGAGGAATAAACTTGATCTAGACATAATAAGCTTTGATGATCTCTACAACAATTTTAAGATTGTTGAACAAGAGGTTAAAGGAACTACAAGCTCAAGCTCAAGCTCAAGTTCTTAGAATATGGCTTTTGTGTCACCCCTTAGCAGTACTAATGAAGTTAATACTGCTTATGGAGTTAGTACTGCTAACACTCAACTTAGCCCTGCTAGCACTCAAGTTAGCACTGCTAGTACTCAAGTTAGTACTGCTAACTTAAGTGATGACACTGTTTATGCATTTTTGGCCAGTCAACCAAACAGGTCTCAACTTATATATGAGGGCCTTAAACAAATCCATGAAGATGACATAGAAGAGATGGATTTGAAGTGGCAGTTAGCATTGCTAAGCATGAGGACAAGAAGGTTTTTCTAGAAAACTGGTAGAAAGATCACTATCAATAGGAGTGACACCACTGGATATGACAAGTCTAAAGTGGAGTGTTTTAACTACCATAAGATGGGACACTTTGCAAGGGAATGCAGAAGACCTAGGAACTAAGATAGCAGAAATAGGAATAAAGACAGCTCTAGAAGAATTGTAAATGTAGAAGAAACTTCTTCCAAAGCCATGGTGGCTATTGATGGAGCTGGTTTTGACTGAAGCTGTATGGCAGATGATGAAGTCCCCTACAAACATGGCTCTTATGGCTTTTTAGACTCTAAGGTATATAATGACAAAACTTGTTCAAAAAAACACCTGGTGAGCAATAAAAAGCTTTGAACTCGTTAAAACTCAACTTTGATGATTTAAGAATAGAGTTTAAGAATCCGTCACTTTAGCTACCTAATAAAGAAGGGTTAGCTATAATTCATAGAGTGCAAGCCTTGTCTTTTACAAAAAGAATGAGGTTCTTTTTTGTGAGCAAATTGCTGTTCTAAAAAGAGATATCTCATGTAAAGACTCAGAAATTAGTGTGCTTCAAAATCAGTTAGAAAAGCTTAAGCAAGAAAAAGAAACAATCAACTTAAAATTGAAAATTTTAATAATGCTTCTAAAAGTCTAGACAAATTAATAGGGAGTTAGATAACAGATAAAAGTAGAAAGGGTGTGGGGTTTATAAGCTAAAATGCTGTTCCACCACCTCCTACAGGGTTATTTTCACCTCCAACACTTGATTTGTCCAACTCTGGTCTAGAGGAGTTCCAACAGCCTGATTTTGAAGGCTATGGACCTAAGACTAGTAAGAGTGTTAATGAATTTATTTCTAATGAGGTTAGGGAAACTCCTGATGCCCTATTGGTTGAGGAGTTGGTGTCAAATGATAAGTTAGAGAAGAAAATTGTTTCTCCTACTAAGATAGAATTTGTTGGACCTAAACAACAAGAAAAACCAGTCAAGTATGCTGAAATGTACAGGTCACAAGGTCCTAGGGGAAATCAAAGAAAACTGGAATAATCAGAAGTCCCAACAGCTAGGAAAGTAACTTGTGATGTACAATAAAGCTGTTTTGCGTCTGTGTAACACTTGACACATGTGCAAGCTACGCGTGTATTACCATTAAAAGGAAAGGATGATATCTGGTAATAAATTATACAACGGGTGAATACAATTATTCCTGCAAAAAGGCTCACCCTAGTGCACAGAAAGCTGCTCCAGACAGCAGTTTTAATGAATAACTGGCACTACAAAGACCACTTAATACTACTAAGCATTGTATACTTGCTACATCAAAACATAGGACGTAGATGCTAGAAAGCACAATGTCCACAGTCTTTTTCTAAACACACAATCAAACTGTAAAGAGGCCTATCAGATAAAAACAGCATTAACTAACAAAGAACTCTTTAGAGTCCCACAAAAGCTTAATACTGCTAAGCGGAGTTTTTATAACTAGCTAGGGAAGCCAGCTCAAGTCAGTTAAATAATGCTAGGGCCAAATTCAGCATAGTTTAATTGCTACATGGACAATTAGGTTAATTGCTGTTAAGGCCTTCGAGCATGTTAGGTTATGAGTGAGAACCCAAACTTAATAGTGCCCTTCAATTACTTTCAAGAGAACACTCTACTATATCTGATGCACGATGGGAGATCAAGTCAGGTGACTATATCTATAGGTACCCCAAAGGAAACACCTTTAACATTCCTTATTTTTATGTGTCTCAGGGTCTCCTCCAAAAAGAGTACATAGAAGATCAAGGATAGTTAACATTAGATGGACGCTTCTAGGCACATGACAGGGAACATGTCTTATCTCTCATATTTTAAGGAATTCAATGAAGGACATATTACCTTTGGGAGAGGAGCAAATGGTGGCAAAATTACTAGTAAAGGAACTCTTAAAACTGTGCAGAGGAGCATCTTATTTTGCAACGCATGTGCACTTTTGCGTCAAGATATATTACAAAGCATTAACTTTACGTATCTCACAATGTCTGACACAAAAGAACAATGCTCTTTTTTACAGTGACACTAATGTCTTGTTTTTCTCTCCTAACTTTACAAAGTATTACTTGATGAACAGTGCAAATTCTACTTACACGTTCCTAGAATCAAACAATATGTACATATGGTTGCTATAAGAATATTGTTCCTAAAGAAGAGTTTAACTTGTCTTATTGCAATACGGCCAACACTAGATGAATCAATGATATGAGCATACGAGCTAGTCATATAAATTTTAAAAATATATTAAACTTGTAAAGGAAAATCTTGTGAGAGGTTTACCTTCAAAATGTTTTGAAAATGACCAAACCTGTGTTGCTTGCCTTAAGGGAAAGCAACACAAAGCCTCTTGTAAATCCAAGATTCAGAACTCTATTTCTCAACCTTTATTCATGCTTCATATGGATTTGTTTGTCTAACTTTTTTGAGCAGCTAATGCATATGAAAATATGGTTAGTTGTCTCACTGATGATTATAGCAGATACACTTGAGTTTTCTTTTAGCACTAAGGATGAACTACAGGCATCTAAGAAGTTTACAAACAGAGATAAAAACCTACACAGACAAATGTTTAAGATAACTCAGATGTGACAAATGGACATAGTTCTTCAAGAAAGTGTTATGGATGATTTTTATGCAATGAAAGGTATTAAAAAAGAACTTAGTATAGCTAAAACTCCTCAGCAAACATGGCACGTTGGCACTCTAAATGAGAAGAAACTAGACACTAAATGAGGTGAATAGCTACACAACCATGTTAGTGACAGTTCCAAGTTACACCTACTACATATTTTAGGCTAAAAGAGTTAATACTGCTTGCTATGTGCAGAATAGGGTATTAGTAGTTAAGCCTCATATCAAGACCCCTTATGAACTATCTAGAGGTAGAACACCTGCTCTAAGCTTCATGAGACCATTTGGGTGTCATGTTACCATTCTTAATAACACTTAGATTATTTAGGCACGTTTTGATGGAAAGTCAGATGAAAGATTCTTCTGTTGATACTCATGCATAGTACCAGTGCTTTTAGAGTATACAACACTAGAACTAGAAAACGTAGATAAAAACTTAGCATGAATAGGTTTCTTGGAGGACATAAACTATTATTACAGGTAATGACCAGAAATGGATGTATTGATATTGACATGCAATCAAAACATCACAATGAATTATATGCCAGTTGTTGCATGTACAAACTCTAATGATTTTGTTGGTACAAAAGATAGTATCGGTGTAGGTCAATCTAGCATGGAGACAGGATCTACCAAGACTATATTTTCATGCCACTATGAAAAGATGATTTCACAATTATTTGATTCTTCTCCAAAGATCTCTGATGATGCTAGATCACCCACCCTTCTACGGTGATACAGAAAACGAAAGCATGTTACGGGATTCTAGATATTGATGAGACACACACATAAAATACAAAAGAATGAAACTTAAAGGACTAAATCTATCAGAATTGCGAAATCTTCTACAAGCTGGTGCGGAGAATATAAAAGGTTCGTCAAACAGATATCAAAAGATAAGCGATCTCCTTAAGATAATAAAGATACAGAAAGATATTTCTTATGTTTAAAAGATTTACGCTGTTATATAAGCGAAGAAGATAGCGAACTTCCTTTGTAAGTCATGATCACCTCTATATAAAGACAGATCATAGTGACACATAGTTATAAGTATCCAGACAACAATTGTATAGTACACAGAAAAACGTGTGGTATGTGTGTGCCAAGAGTTAAGAGGAGCGCGCGTGACGAGCGAGAGAGTGGTGATGTAGCCTCAAACGAGTAATCAAGGTTTCCTTGATCCCTGTTACTGTTAAGGATAGGTAACTGTATTATTATGATAAAATAATATTGAGGCTTGGTGGAAATGTTTAATGATAAAACCTTGTTTGATAATATACTGTTCTTTATATTCCGCTGCATATTTATATTGTCTATAAAACATATCCTAGATGAGTCTATAACGATCTTCACAATTGGTATCAGAGCTAACTACTTGGATATTTAATCTTTGATGGAATATACATGGGAATATAGAGATGGAAGCATGGTTTATTGTGCTATGGATTCAATCTTATTGAGTTGCTTACTGATTAAGTTGGCATAATATATAGGAAGCTATATTTGTGTTAGTATGAATAGCGTGCAAAGCGGAGTAACTTAATACTACCTCATATATGTTCCATGGTGCTGTCCATGCTTTGTTAATCCTCTGTTAGTAGTGTTGTGCTACTCTCTTGCGCGCACACTAGATCTCTCACTGTCTCTCCTATTTCTTAGTGCGGCTCTTACTTAGTCCTGCTAATGAGACGCCAACACGAAAATTTTATGTTGCGTCATGTATGATCTCATTATACGCTGCTCGATATATACGTACAGCTATGCTTGCGCCAATTGATGATATTTAAGGAGACTTAGTGCTGCACAGAACTGCGTGTTTACTTACAGCCACAGTAAAAACAAAGAAACAACATGGATTTGGGCTAACTACTTGGATATTCAGATTTGGGCTTATATTAGTTTTGGTTAAAGGACTGGGCCTAGATGAAAAATATTAAAAATAAGGACTTTATGCTGCGTGTTACGTGGGTTTGTGGTTCTAACATGTATGGAGTTCTCATGGGCTTGTCATGAAAGTACTATTGTGTTTTGGGCTAATGTATTAAAAGGATTGAAAGATGATGTTTATTGGAACATACGATTAATGCTGCCAATATATGTTACTACTGTTTGGTTACATTAGTACTGCTCGAATAAATTTAGTACTATCAGTGTTTAAGAAGAACAGTAGTAAGTTAGTTACTACTAACTGCTAGGTTACACATTACTACTGTCAAGTTTAAATGGTTTATGCTGCTAGCCTTATCCAATATCGGACAATACACACACAAAAGGATCTCGGACAGAACTAACAGTTTTTGAAGGTTATTTGTTTTTTGATTCTACTGTTTGGTTCTTGGATGTTTTAAATGTTCTTACAAGTTTAAAAGGCTCATATTTTTGGATTTATTGGAAGAATTGGTTACGAAGAAGGTTATTTATCAACCTATTTGATGATGAAGTGGAGTTTCACAGGTTCGTGTTCTTAACATATCTTAAAGTGGGTGTTACACTTTAAAGATAACTTGTTCGCAATAGCTTAGAAACGATGTGAGCTGAGAACGACTTTCCAATCTAGCAAAACGGTGTGTGATCTAACTTATGGTGGCTCAATGCCCAATATTGCTATCATTTGGTTATATAGTGTCCTCATAGCAAATGACAATTTGTCAGAGATTGTGGTCTACTTATAGTTCCGAAAGACTTCGTTATACTATTTGGATCACGTGATAGTACGAAGATATAAGACGCAAGTTTGGGTGATTGTTCTCTTCAGCATCAAGTTTTCGTATACTATAGCATTAGACCCTTCATCAGAATCTAATTACATAAAGCCACAAATTGAAGATTCAATGAAATGGCTTAACATATTTGGTATTTCAAGAGGAAGCTTAATGATGAAATATGTTTAAAACCATTTCACATATCATGAGCACGGAAGGTTTTTTTACTACCATACTAGTCTTTATTCTACTTGCTTACGTGTAGTTTCTATCTCTCAAGTTCATTCTTCCCTTATTGTGCTTAATGGTGGGTAACTTGAGGAGTTAGAAGGCTTAGATCAGAAGTGTGATATTGGTTTGTAGTGGTCAAGATCAAAGTTGATTATATTCATAAGTCCCTTATTAGATTATAACAAAAAGGTAAAGAAGATGTAAACAGGTACAATTGGCAACTTAAGATTCCTTGTTGTCCGCATCGTTACAAAAGGAAATTCTACTCTTAAAGGGAAAGCTTTTGTTTCCTTCAGCGGAGATGATACATCTCGACACCTTCAGGGAAGCTTTGGCTTTATGAATAAGTTTGTACATGCACTTATGTTTGTTTTGTCATCCACATCAAACAATAGGTGGATAAGATTGTTGGGTATCATGCTAGATATTGATTGAACAACAAATAAATCTAAAGAATTACAACATAAGGACGTAAATCTATAGCACACTTGGAATTCTACAAGTTGGGTGGAGAATCTTATAGAAGATTTGGACTCAAAGATACTCAAAAGATGAAGATCTCCTTAAGAAGATAAAGATCTAAGCAAAAAGATATTTTCTTACATGTTAAAACAAATTTATACTTGTTTATATCTTTATGTTAACTTCCTTTGTAAGTCATGATCTCTATATATAAAGAGATCATAGACACATAGTTTTAGTATCCAGAAAAGTGTGTGTACACAAAAAAACGTGTGTGTGTGTGTGCAAGAGTTAGAGATGCAGACGTCTATAGTGGTGATGTAGCCTCAAGTAACAATCCAAAAAAGTTTTTCACTTGATCCCTGTTACTATTAGAGACAGGTAACTGTATTCTTCTGATAAAATAATATTGAGGCTTGGTGGAAATGTTTAATGAAAAAACCTTATTTGATAATATACTGTTCTTTATATTCCGCTGCATATTTATATTATCTATAAAACATATACTTGATGAGTCTATAATGATCTTCACAAAGCATGATGAAGTTTTAGATAAAGAAAGTGAAATTTAAAATGAGCTTAATTATGCTCTTGAGACTTAACAATGAATATCCAGATGAATACAAAGCTGCCTGGTTTGGGAGACTATTGAAAATAATATTGAGCGCTTGGTGGAAACACACGTATTAATGATAAATAACTCTTATTTGATAATATACTGATCCTTTTACATCCATGTATTCCAACTTCATACTAACACTATAGAATCATCAAGATATCATTCACTCAAGTAAGTAATTAGAAGTCTGAATACACCAGTAAAATATAACATAGAAGCAGCGTATACAGCCTACTAATGTCTACAAGGATTTTATCACATATCGTTGTGAATGAAGGGAAAACTTATGAAGACCTTAACACTTGTTTGTTTGCTTATTTCTTATCCACCAAATAGACCCTACAAGTGTTTCTAAAACGCTCTATATGAACCTAGCTGGGAGAGGCAATACAGGAAGAACTACTATAGATCAAACACTCCAAAAATGGTTTTGATAGAATTTGGATGGATTTTTTGCCTAAGGTAATAAGATGGCCATTGTACAATAATATTGGGTCTTCAGGAACATAGAAAGAATGATAGATGTGATGGAATTGTGATTACGAAAAAAGGCAAGGTTTGGTTGCACAAGGTTTATATTACACAAAGAAGAAGAAGGCATAGATTATGATGAAGTTTTTGCTCCAAAAGCCAGAACTGAGGCTATTATATATGTGTTGATCTTTACTTAACTAGTTTCATTTATGGGTTTTATTTATTTGGTGAATCAGATGGTAGTTTCAATATAGAGTAGATTTTCTTTTATGGAAGGATTGAAGACATTGAAAATAATGTTTTATGCCTTTAGGGTGTAGTCTTGCTATATTATGTCTATAGGTATGAGAGTTTAAAACATTTAGGATCAAGTGTGCTATTTGTTTTACTTAAATATATCTTATAAAACATAATGTGTAAGATTAATAAGTAGTATAAGATGAGGGGCCAAAAGTGTCAAAGTTAGAAATCGGTTATAACAATAACACCCCCCAATCATCACCCGTTCCTATTCACTGTTTACACACTCAAAAACACACTCAAACACACACACGAACACATTACACTCGAACCACTTCAATCTAGCTGAATCACTCCGTTTCAAATCTAAGGTATAACTTTAATCTCGATCTTCATCTCCTAATCAACTCGAATCCCTAAAGGAATTGTGTGTTTTCGTCATTCTTGATCGTAGCAGCCCTAATTATAAAATTAGGGTTCGTCAAATCAAAAAGTGGTGAAAACGTATAATTGATTGAGGGCTTTTGTAGTTTTAGGTTTAATAAATGTATAGGTTAACCTAGCTTGATCATTTGTTGTGATTTAAATGAGTTCTTGAATGTTTTGTGTTCGAAAAGAAAAAATTAGTGTAAAAATGCGAAATAATGTAACAATATGACATGTTTGTGTATGAGATTGTTATGGCTCAATGAAAATGCTAGTTTAGAGTTAAATGTAAAAGTCGATCTTGCACAAACTTAAGAAATCGATTGCTTATAAACCATATGGACCGATCTAGTAACGTGGTGTGTATCGAACGAGTATAACCTGCATGAATCGAACGAGTGTCTAAATGTGAGGATCGAACGAGTGTCTAAATGTGAGGATCGAACGAGTGTCTAAATGTGAGGATCGAACGAGTGGATCCTAGTGAGGATCGAACGAGTGAATACTTGTATGGATCGAACGAGGGACTGTATGGATCGAACAAGTGAATACTTGTATGGATCGAACGAGTGACTCTTAATGTGGATCGAACGAGTGATTGCAAACAAGGACCGAACGAGTGACTATTAATATGGATCGAACGAGTGCCTAATTGCATGGATCGAACGAGCGTCTATGTGACTGGATCGAACGAGTGACTGTGTTTTTTTCCCTTTTGAGGACCGAACGAGTAGAGTTATCAACACTTGACCAATTTTTGACATAACACACTTAAGATCAAATTTTTTCTAACTAAGATTAAATTCAACAAATCTCTTAGTTTAAAAAAGACAGTAAAAGCTTGACAAAACCAAGGTTAACTACATTCGACTTAATTGTTAGGATAGGTGCCTTTGTCTTACACGCTATTCGTCTATCTAAGTAGATTGATCTTCAAAAGTGCTAAAAGTCATAAAGGTTCTCATGAATGAATGATTGTGTTTTCTTATAAACTGCACTCACTCTTTCTTAAACAGACTCATGGCAATTTTCAAATAATTGTACTCGACATCATCTTATAAACACTTAAAAATTGAGGGGGAGCAATAACATGTTCCAATCTGCTATCATATCTCATTTTGTCCCCGAATGGTTAATCAATTGATATCCAAAATATCAAGGGATTAACATTTTGGATAAGGGGAGAAAATGTGATTAACCTGGACTTAATGAATACTGACAGAAGTGATCAAATAAAATGGACTCAATGCACTCCATACCTAGCATGTACTACGATTACGATGCACATGTTAACACATCATCATCGGTCTTGAGCAATTCAGGGACATTCTTCAAATTTGCCCTAAAGTCGGTAATAAGAAGTTTGTAGACCCACCTCTTGAGAAGGAGATCCTCATCTTTCTAGCTAGTCTTGGTCATTCTGGAGATATAAGGAAGCTCACTGACGTTAATGTCAATAAACTGCATCAACCCTGGAGATCATTTGCTGCTGTAATCAACAAATGTCTCAGCGGAACTCCTTCATATGACAGTCTTCGTCTTTCTCAAGCTCAAATCTTGTGGGGTATGTACAATAAGAAGAACGTTGATTATGCATATCTTCTGTGGGAGGACTTCATTTTTAAGATTGAGAACAAAAACACGAAGAAGGGCAATGCGATGTACTATCCTCGGTTCACCAAGTTAGTCGTCAACTATGTCATGGAAAAAGATCCTTCAATTCCTAGAAGAAACAAGGTCAATTGGCACTATGCCAGAGATGACCCAATGTTCACTACAATCAATGTTATCTCAAGGAATGAAGCCACTCAGTTGTACGGAGCTATCTTGCCAGTGGCATTAACCAACGAGGACATCCGCAACTCTGAATCAAAAAAAAAACCCCCAAAAAAAAGAGTATTATGCTAGGCTTCCGGGAAAATTCCTCCTAAGACAAAAGGAGCAAGAAAAAGCTAATATAGATGCAATCCCTAAACTGAAGCCGTCCCACTGCCCCTTAAGTGAAAATAAGTCCTAAAAAGCAAAACTGAATACCATAGAATTTGAAGACCATCTCTGAGTTGCTGACTTGGACAGAGGCTGAGCAAACTCAAAATAACACAAAAAGAAGCCGTCAAGAACTCACAGCTCACATGCTAGTGGTTCTGGTGCAGAATGAGGGAATTGTGTTAACACCAGGGGTTCCCGATCTCCTAATTATGACTCAGAGGATGATATCCTCTTGGAAATCAAGGATTGATGATCATGCTGATGAGCAAGGCTGAAGATGATGAAGATGCATGTAAACATGACGTTAATGATACTAACCTCAGATGATGAAGATGATGATGACTATGATGATGATAGAAAGTTCAAGATGATGATGAACATACTGATGAAAACATTCAAGAAGATGATGATGAAGAGCAGACTGAATTCGGATAATGATGGTGATGATTTTTGTCCATTCCCAAGCTCACAACTCAATGTAAGATGAAATAATACATGAAGAGGATACTGATAAGATGATTCTAGTATGTCATCATCAGATGACAAGATAGTGAACGATAAGTAGAATGAAAAGAATGTTGAAGGAGAGCAAAGACGGATGAAGAGGCTACATAAGCAGAGGATCAAGGAAATGAGGCAGACCAAATATACCAATACCGATCTTGATGGAAGAGAAAAGTAATGACGATGTTGAAACACTCATGTGACCCCTAACTCCGGTTAATCCTAGATTGTCAACAACAAAGTTCGTCTGTATCATCTGGATTCGTCCTCCAACATGCTGAAATCCAAACCTAGATACTGTGGTTGATGATATTTTTTCGACAACATACTGAAGCCACTTCTCTTATTGTTACTTCAATACAAAAGCTATCAGGAGCCACTCCATCACTTCACACATCAATCACCCTCCAACAATGAACCGATCCTCTCGACATTCAAGACACAACAACCACCAATTATGACTACGGCTCAGACTACGGACATATCAAATGATAGTAGACTTAAGAGGCCTAACTCAATGTGGAGTCAAACGATCTTCAAATACGACAAATTCGGCCCTCTGGGAAATCCTCGCATTTGGGCAAAAAGCAAAGACATTTCTATGCAATTTGCAACCTTAAGGGAATCACTGGGACGTCTATTCAAAAGACGGAATCATTACTGTCACTAAGGTTGAAAATACAAATGGCATGATTATAAGCATCTTAACTGGATTACAGAACGAAGGGATGATGATGATTCTCTACAATACAAAGAAGGCGACTTCCACAGACTAAGATCCAAGACATTGAAGATATGTTGCCTATCTTCTCTGTACAAGGAAAGTGACAAAAAATCCAGCGTTGAAGAACGTAATTGCAATTTAATGTCCCATACGAATGTTTACACGAAATTGTCATCCAAAGGCGTCGGGAAGGATCTTCAACTGGGTGTTTAAAGCTAACAAAAAACTCAACTCAACGAAGCCTGACACGTACAGATCCAATCTGAGAAGACAAGACGCTTATACACCATACTCCGATCCAAGAGGATTCATCTTCTACGAGAGAATAAGACAAGAAGAACAGATTGATGCGCATTGACGAACTACACAATTCACGCGATGGTACTCTAGAATGACGATCGGCACTAGCAGCTTAATGATCGCCTCAAGGGAATAAGAATGGAGAATCTGCCACAGACTTTTTGGAGCCAACGTGACAAAGCAAACGCAAGAGCTATGATCCAGGCGATTGACAAGAGGCTAAAGACAAGGAGGATAATGAGGAGTTTGGAGAGATTTGTCGGATGGATGACCAAATCGGGGGTGAACCACGCTTCTACAAAGGACCACACATGATTTATATATGATTGTTCTCATCTTAAAAAGGTCAATCCTCGTAAATACATTTATCTTGTGAATATGTTCATTATTAGTGTAGACTTATTGGTGAATTATAAGATGTGCTTGAGTACAAATTTTTCAAGAATTTCACAGTAAATTCAAAATTTCAAATAATGTAACTCGGCAATCAACTTATAAACCCTCAAAAGTTGAGGCTAGCAATAACATGTTCCAATCTGCTAACATATCTCATTTTGTCCCCGAACAGTTAATCAATTGATATCCAAAATATCAAGGGATTAACATTTTGGATAAGGGGAGAAAATGTTGATTTAAACCTGGACTTAATAAAAATTTGACAGAAGTGGATCACATAAAATGACTGCAAACACATCCTCATACCTACATGTACTACGATTATCGATGCACATTTTAAGGGGACTTTTAAGTGATAATGAAAACTTTCAAAAGTGTAAATATTTTGATATTAATCAAACCCTTTGATTGAAATTTTTTTCAATGTTTTTTTGGAAGGATAGTGAGAAAATACCCAAAAGACCTGACCATGTTCTTAAATTTATGAAGTTAATAAAGGCGTTAGACTTAGGTTTTCAGATCGCCATGATCCAGCCCTAACCGGAGGATCTACCCAGGGTATATCCACTATTTAGAGTGCGAAGTCCTTAGGTATGATTCAAAAGGAGAAAAAGTGAGAACAGGGAATAATGCCGACTGAGATGGAGCTAACACTGGAACAAACCTGTAACACCCCCAAAAATGTGTCGCAGCGGAAATATGTCAGGGAGCGTTACTTCATAATACAATAGCACAAGATACAAGAGAACGACCTCTAAATGTGTCGTTTGTAAAACAATCTCGTTGATTTTTTTCTGAAATCAAAATAATAGTCCCGCCCATAATTGCCATCACCATGAAAAACTTTATGTACAGACCCAATGCACATCAAATATCCAAGCCTCTAATTTCACACCTAGAAAAACAAGCTTAAAAGGAAAAGTGTCAACATTAAAGTTGGTGAGTTCATAGATTTTGTATAGAATATAAATGTAAGTTTCAACAAATATATTTATCCACTGTGTCATCACAGTACCATGTAACATGTTTGTAAAATATGCACGACCCGTTTTACGTCACTAAAAGTACCAATCTTATCCCAAAGATTTTTATAAATAATGCATGACAAATTTAACGTCACCAAAGTGTTCCAAGTATGTATGTGTCGGGGGCCCCCTGTAGTCCCCCAACATGATCTGACATGTTTATAACGTTTCGTTTACCTGGTGATAGCTAATCACCCGAACGGGGATTGTCAATCCCGAATAGATCTATTTCAAACTGCGTGCAGACAACATCTATAAACGTATCGTTTGCCAATTGATAGCAAATCACTCGATAAGGGATGTATCGATCCCAAAATAATCTATTTCATAACATTCGCGCTCACCCCTCCAATGCTTTACATTTCACATGAACACAGTTACGTAGACTTGTTGTATGTACCCGATTCGAGCAGTGATACAAATAATGTGTTCCCATCGTGGGTGTTCCATCTGCAACACCCGGGCATGTAACGCTTGTTGGCCCCGCAAGCGCCAAACAAATCGTGATCCGAAAATCATTTCAAATGTAAAGTATGCATTCGTGACCAAAAATAAAGTCAAATAATGTATCCCATAGCGTGCTATGCAAATAAGTATGTAAACCAATTTGAAATCAACCATGTAAATGTGTTTGTAATGAATTGCAAAATCAAGTATGTGAACCAAGTGTGTAGAATAGTATGTAAAAGATATTGTAAACGAATATGTAAACAAGTTGTATTGAGCATGTATTCTCCCCCGAGATTTGTAAAGTAAATGTAAAACAAGTGAAAGAGGGGCTATAAACTCACATCGATGTTGAAGAATGATTGGCGGGAATGTACACATTGAGTACAAGACAAAACGGAAACTGGAACGGCTCGACCAAGAAGTTGCAGCTTAACTTAACGGCTAAGTCCCACTAACCTAGGATAATGTATTTGGATTCTTTTCTGATGAATGAGTACATCAACGCGACACGTTGATAAAAGATTTAGATTTAATGTTGTAATAGTTTGGTGGATGGTTAAATAAATAAATCAAAGAGTAAACGCAAAGTATGTAATATATTCCACATATATTACATATTAAAATGAACAAGTATATAATTCGAATCGTGAATTATATAACAAAGAAAACCAATTAAATAAATAAGAAGTTCTCGTATAGATGTAAACGATGCTTTAAGGTTACAAATTATGTTAAAACGATGTTTGTAAAGCTCTTACAAAAGTTATGAATTTACCTTCTAGCCAGGAATTTATAAAATAATATTTTAAAATAAATCTTTCGTCTCACTGACGGATCGTAGCTAAAATTGTTGTCTCAATGTAAAAGTATAGTTTTCGTTCGTTGTATGGTTATTGTATAGTTATATTATAATATATTTTAAAATATAACTTTAGTTCCTTTATTGGTTTATAGAATAATAGAAACTCTAGTAAAACATTACTAAGTATAAAACTTATATAAATTTCGCCATGGCATTTCCATTTATAAATCGTTTTCCATATTTATAAAGTCTAACATTTTTCCCACTTAATCAATGAAATCAATATTGCAAACCTCCACGTGTTTTAAATGTATAAACATATACATTTATTTCAACCGAACATAATAATAATTATTTCATTTATTTAACCATTTTAAACCACCAATATATATATCCTGTTTATAGTTTATAAATCTCGTTAAAATATATAAAATTTTAAGACATATTTATTGTTAATTCATTTTAATCCAAACACACCCTTTTGGTAAACCTGCTCACCCAAACGCTCCCTTCGTGCTTCCTATTATACCAAACAGCCCTTATGGCTGCTAATATCAACCAAACACGCCCCAAGGCTGTTTAACAGCCAAACACCCTATGTGGGTGTTTATAACCAAAACAAACGCCCCCTTTGGGGCTGTCATCAACCAAACAGCCCCCTTGGGCTGATATCGCATAAACCAAACGCCGCCTAGCTGTCCAAACAGTCCGTACGGCTGTTAAACCACAACCAAACGCACCTTTTCTTGTGTTATAAACCAAACAGACCCGTTGTCGTATAGACACCCAACCCGACACCCCTCTCGGCTAACCCACAACCCGACAACCCCTTTTTCCCCTTGGTTATCCCGGCTGTGAACGGCAGCTTTACATAGCAAACAAACACCCCTCGGTGGCCGTTTTACACAGCCAAACGCTCCCACTGTTGTTTGAGACAACACCAAACGCACCCTAGTTGCGACTAACAGAAACCACACGCACCCTACTTGGTTGTAAACCAACCAAACGCACTCTACCCGCTCGAAACCCATATCCAAACGCACCCTATCTGGTATACAGCCAACCAAACACCCTTTTTATAGTGGTTCTCCCAAACCAAACGTGACACCATTTGGCTATTTAATCAAGCCAACCCAAACGCCACCATTGGTGCAATTTTAAAACACAGCACACCCTATAAAGATGTGATGTAGGGGACCAATTGGGTGAGATGAATATGTTAGCGTGGGTGGCCGAGACCCAAAACATCAAACGTCACCCTTCCGTGCATACAAGAAAACAACCACACCTTTTGTGGTGCTCACCGCTGTTAAACCACGCACCCCTTGTGTGGTCTTGTTGCAGCTTGGTGGTGTAATGAGGTGGTTGTGACGATGGTGGTGGGGTGGATGTGGTGAGGCTGTGGTATTGATGATGATGATGGTGACATCGTGTGTAGATGGTGATGAGCATGGTGTGATGTGGTTGATGGCGTCGGTGGCATTGGCCGGAGGTTGGTGGCGGCGCCGGATAGTGGGAGGAGGTGCCGGGAAATGTTATAGAGAGAGAGAGGGAAGATGCACAAATGTGTTTAGGGTTATATAAAAAAAATGGGTATAACCCTAATTAGTTATATATTTATACTAGGGAAATTTTAAAAAGAAAGATGTAAAGTTGTATAATAGTGTGGGGTGGTTATGTTGTAAGTATTATCACAGGGACTTGAAGTGTAATTTTTGTTAATTATTGATTCGGGGCTCGATTAGGCTAGTTAACGGACGATTAAAAATATGAAAATTGCACAATTGTTTTCTAAATAATTTTACCAACAAAATGAGTAACTACACTTCGAGCAATTATTTAATAAATATTTTTATAAAATATATTAAAATGATTATTATTTATTAGTTTGGTACTATTAAGTGTCGCGAGTAAACTTTGTCCGTAAAGTTAAAACTTTATTTTGAACCTTTGCGTTTTTAAACAAACATTTTTGAATGGAACATTAAACGATTTATAAAATACTTTTATTTTATAATAAAAAGAAATATAAAAACTAAATTTTAATTATTTTGGGTCGGTACACTGTTGTGTTCAAATTACGCGAGGGTATTTCAAGTCACCTTTGACTTTTTCAGGTCCTTGTCAAAACTAATAAATTATCAGAATCGTCTTCCATTAAAATTTCTTTTGAGTCCCGATTTGTGAAAAACGTGCTTTAGGTGGTCGTTCTTATAAGTCAAGCCAGACACTAAAAGTCAACGATTGAAATAGTCATTCAAAATTTCGAAAATTCTCGGATGTTACAAAACCCAACAAGGTGTTAGTTATGAAGTCTCGGTATGCATTGAAGGGGTTGAAGAATGAAAAAGAAATGTAAGGATAAATGGTGAAAATAAAGAAGCCCTCCATACACTTAGGCAGAAACCGGGTCAATACATATGCTGTCAGAAACACTAATGATGTTGTCTGACATTGAAGACAGTCATGGACCCAGTGACGCTATTCAACAATCCCCCTCCCACTACTCAAAGTCAGAAAGACTTTGTTTCAAAAATCACGGAGATACACTCATTTCTATTGACTTTCTCACTCCGAGTTAGTTGATATTGAAAAGGTGGCACTCAGCTCCAGCCTCCGATCACTAAAATCAAAGTGCACTATTGAGTCTAGAGCCAAAAGAGATCATCCATACAATTCATAGGACACTTGTCAAAATATTAATTTGCTAAGTCCACACAATGAGAAATACAAGATACTTGCTAAGTCACACAATGTGAATTACAAGATACATCTTAAGAGTCCTTCGCATTATCCTTGTGATTTTGCCAGAACATCAGAGTGAATTCATTCACAATGAAGATGGAAATCCTGCTTGAGTCAACATCAAACAAGCTCATGGTAGGTAACTTGTGCGATTCTTTATGAATCAAACTTGTGACAACTGGAAAGAAACGATGGTGCGATTCTATAAGAATCAAACTTGTTCCAGGAAATGGATCAACGGTTGTTAATGAATTTTTGAAATGATAAACACTCTCGGTGTGTCACAAAAACAATTTTGTAAGTGATACACCGATTGATTTTCAAATCAATTTTCTATATCAATCGGTGAGATAGTAACTCACTGGTTCACTCTTATCGTGCTGTCTGCTTTGAGACGTTCCGATAATGAGAACATGCTGAGTACGATGAATCTAATACTTATGTGTTAGAAAGATTCAATACTTCAGCTGGAAATCCTGTCAAGAAGATTCTTCTCAAATTGAATCTATCTGATCACAGGTCAATCCTCACGGATTCGAAGGTTACTCCAACCAAACCTGGGCGAATGACAAAGCCATATTCGTCCCCCTGCTTTATTGCTAACTGTTTTATGCAGGCTATGTAAAATGGTGGTGGAGGTTCCTGATTCCAGCTGGCTCACAAGATCCATAACCACATGCTCATACCCGACCGACAAACATAAAGTCATCATGAAAGCTCAAGTACATGTTTCAAGACTTCCGCTACTCTGATACCACACATCTTTCTAGAAGTGTCAAAGTGTTAAAGTTAAAGAATTTCAAGAAAGATGCAACATTAAAGCTTTTCAAGAATGGTATGAGCATGTCGGTCCAGAAGTCGCAAGTCCACAAGGTGGCAAAGTTACAAGATGGCGTAGAGATTGTGCTTGGTTGATGATCTCAAAGATGCTCAAGATCACAATGTCAAATACAAGTTCAAGGAACAAGCTCAATCCAAGAAGTCAATGATCACTACAACATATTCACAAGAGAAAGTCAAGAGTACGAGCTAAAGACTAAGGATAAAGCATAGTATGCTAGGTTTAAAGTTTGTAAATTGGAGTGACCTCCCTTAGGGGGAGATTGTTGGAAACACGAAAAGTGTTGGTCACTTCCAAGTTGTAACAAGTCTTAGCTCGTAGTTAGTATCATGATTAGATTAGTAATCTAGTCCGGCCCAAGGCCCATGGGTGGCCCAACCAAGCCCATGGCCGGCCATGGTAGACTATTTATACACCCTCTCCTAGTCTTGGAGAGGGTTGGTTGTTCCATTTTTCCTTACACTTCATTTATACATTCATCCATTTTCCATCTAAGTTCTCTCTAACATCACAACCCACATCTCACTCTTGTTCTTGGTTTAATCTTAAAGATTATTGGTATTCTTCAATTGGTATCAGAGCCATGGAGTGGTGTGTTTAGTTTTTGTGTTTGATTTGTGTTCAAAACCTTTACAAAAAGGCTTTGAGAATTCCTTTGTTCTTGAGAGAAGATCCTCTTATTTCTTTCATTCTAGATATAATAGATCACAATAGCAATAATCATTCTCTCTGTAACACCCCCAAATCGGGTCACAGCGGAAATATGTCTGGGAGCGTTACTTCATAATACCATTGCACAAGACATGAGAGAACGACCTCTAAATGTGTCGTTTGAAAAGTAATCTTGTGAAACTTGGACTCCAATGCACATCAGTTAAGTAGATTGTTCACCTGATAAATACATGCTTAAAAGTGTCAACATAAAGTTGATGAGTTCATAGATTTATGTAAGTATAATGTTGAAATTAAACGTTTATAAATTATGTATGACCATTTAGATCCATATAATAGTCACAAAAATGTAGGTATAAATGTTGAAATCAATGGTTTATAAAGTATGTATGACCATTTCAATCCTTATAATAGTCACAAAAATGTAAGTATGAATGTTGAAATCAAAGATTTGTAAAGTGTGTGTGACCATTGTAACACATACAATAGTCACGAAGATGTGATTACGATTACACTAAGTTCATGATACTAAGGCTCGGACTTGTAATGTATGCCAATCTTTTCAGGCACTGTAAGTGTTCAAGTAATTGTCGTTCAATGCTCCGACATCGTATAACGTTCGTTAGTCCAATCCGTCGAACTAGTGAGAGCTACTCACCCGAACGGGTTGTCCACGCCCACTATAATATTTTATAACCGCGTGCTCCAATAGTATTTAACAGTTATGCCCTTCAGTAATCCGTAATCATTTCAAAAGTAAAGTAATGTACTTGCGTTCAAAATTGAAAACAAGTAATGTATCCCACCGCGAGATATGTAAATGAGTTTGTAATGAGTATGTAAACAATTTTGTAGACGTGTATGTAAACGAGTTTGTAATGAGTATGTAAACAAGTTATGAAAACGAGTTTGTAAATGCGCATGTAATCTCACCCCAAAAGTGATAAAATATATGTAAAACGAGTAAAAACGTGGGGCAACAAACTCACCTTAAGTGAATGTATCGAGTGCAGTAACAATCAACAAAGAATAATGTCATGAATAGCCGGAATGCAACCTAATTAATTATAGGTCGTATAAGTACGATGTATTTAAAATAAATACAACAATGTATATTATAAAGTTATATCACCACCTAATAGTTTTGTTTAATTTATAAAAGTTGTTGATCCCACTTCAATAGATCGAATTCCTTAAGCTTGTTTAAGGTTTAGTTATATTAGATAAATCTAACACAACTATAGTAGAAACTGTGTTTGAATGTATTAAAGATTATGCGGAATCTATCTTAATATTTAAGAAGAATTTATTAATGAAACGTTAATTCATGAACATACAATTCAACAATAAAACTCCAATATTATAAATGATAATATCGAATATTATAAATCTAGAGTTACAAAAGGACGTGAGCTATGAATCTATACCTAAGACTTCAAAAGATTGATAAAAGATATCAAACTCTATGCCTTAGGATCTCCTTTTATACACCAAGGAGCCCTAGTCGGCTTCCAACACTTTCCTAAGTATCCATAATCTTTTCTATAAACAGATAACTTAATACATATCATATAAGCAGTACTAACAACAAACAGTACTAACTTATTAACCTCAGCTGCATTAACTTATCTTCTGAGCAGTCTAAACCTTGAGTAGTACTAATATTCACTAGCAGTAGTAACTATGTACTAGCAGTAGTAAGCACTTAGCATATTTTCTTTGAAGTTCATGAGCAGCACTAAATCCAACTAAGCAACATTAACATAAACATGAGCAGAATAATTAAAACAGCAATCAGAAGACTTTTAATCCAACAATCTCCTCTAAACCTATATATTCTTCTTCAAAGTCAGCAGTTTCTTCATTTAAAGCTTCATCAACACTAGGAGGATGCTTCCAAACACTTCTTTACTTCTTAAGCTGTTTCATGATGAATTTAAGAAGCTGATAAGCCATTTCACTTTCATAGTCAATTATAAGCTTCTTTTCCAACATCATTAAAAGTGTAGATGGTGTAAGGGGATACTTCTTCTCTACCAACATATAAATCTGCACATGTTGCATCATCAAGGAATGTACTCCATAGGAGTCATACAGCTCCCAATTCAACACTTTGTATTCTTGTTGATTCTTCCATACTTTATCTTCTACATGTGGTTCAAACATTGTTTTCAAATCACCCCATAACAACAAATCCAAGTCTTCCACTGGTCTTGTTGACTCATATTTAGCTTTTACCAACTTGTACAAATCGTCCAAATCTTCCATGTCAAAACTTTTAAGCATTTGACTAAAGATCATGTACATTTGAGACTTTCCATCAGCTCTCATTATTTGATAATAGCTTTTTCTTCCTTCTTTATAAATCTTCCAGCCAACAATACTTGGAGACTTAACAGCTAAAGGTATAGCATCAATTGCTACTTCTTCTTCATCTGGAATGATTTCCATTAACTGTTTAAGCTCTGCTGTTTCTTTGTCATCTTTCACCTTTTGCTTCTTTGTAATCTCTTGTACCAGCTCTGTTCCTACTCTCTTTTCTTTGCCTTCCACCAACTCTGTTCTAAAGTCTTCAAATGTATTTACCCTTTTGAATGCTCTGTCAAACATCTCTTGGATAAAATCAAACTCTTTCAACTTCAAATCATTGAGCTTGTATCCTTTCATGTTCTTTAGGTAAGTACACATTATCTTTCTCTATTGAGCTTTTGTTGGTGGTTTGTTTCTTTTCTCTTCTACTCTTTTAGCTGCAAAATGCTTTCTTCTTTTCTCTAAGAGTTGTTGAAATATTGTATCCTTTTCTTCAATAGACAACTCTTCTTGTTCTTGTGCTTGCATTCTTTCAGCCAATTGATGATCAGCATCAATCTGCATGTATACTCATCCTGTTTCAAATCAGACAATATTGCTATCTTCTTCTTTTTCAATTTTCTCCCTTGCAAGTCTTTCTTTTTCATCAAATTCAGCTTGTAAATTTAAAGCAGCTTCTTCATCAAGCCTGATTAGATCTTTTTTGTTTATAGGCTTCACAGGTTCTATCAATATCCCTTTACCTTTATCATGTGATTGTTGTGAAGATAGTTGTGAAGATATTGTTGTTGTAGATTCACCCAGCTCTTGTATAACAACCCTTTTTTCTTGGGTTTTGTACTTTTCATTTCTTTAAGTACTTGAGCCAAATTAATATCATCAATGTTGTAAGCAACACATTCCACTCCCCAAGCAGAAACATTCACACCATGAACACTAACGGGTATTTTATTCATCTGCTCAATAGCATTAATCCTCCCTGTCATGGATGCATACTCACCCAAACTTCATTCATTATCAGAGGATTCTTACCTAGAGGCAATCCAACTTTGTATATATCTTCAGCCTAGAATTAGTTTTTTTTTTTTTTTTTTTCCTGACATGTTCTTTCTTTTTAATCTTCTTGACCCTCCTTTTTCAAACGTACTAATTCATTATGTTAAGTGGTCTTTGTCTTCTTTTGCAAAAAGGAAGTTAACTCCGTTAGGACTTTGGTTCTTTAAATCGACACTATACATATGTTCTTACTATGAACTCTAAGTAAAACTGATTTCATCAATTAACTTAAAGTTTGGCGATAAAAACAATTCATTCAGTGTCATTAAAAAACATATTCTTTTAAATCACACATTTATGAGAACTAAGAGATTAAAACCTTTACCTTCTCACAAAATTACCATTTTAAAATCTGATTCTAGTTTTAAGAGTATATTTTCCTGTGATTTTCTCTCCTTAGGGTTCCCTCCAAAAGCAACATATCTCATCTATCTCTTCATATCTGTAAGATAAGACTATGTTCCATGTTATGGCCATGAGAATCCACTATCCAATACTCTTGATCTGTAAATATTTATGGATTGCCCTAATTAGATAAGAAAATTAGTTTCTGTTGGGGACCAAGCCATCAACTTTTCACTTGGATCTGCCTTGTGATCAATCACCTAAAAAGTTGATTATATTGATGCACAAGGCAGATCCAAGTGGTGCATGCTTGGGTCCCCAAAAGAAACTAATTTTCTTATCTAATGTTAGGGCAATCCATAAATGGATTTACAGGATCAAGGAGTGATTGATAGTGGATGCTCAAGGCACATAACATGGAACATGTCTTATCTTACAGATTATGAAGAGATAGATGGAGGATATGTTGCTTTTGGAGGGAACCCTAAAGGAGAGAAAATCACAGGAAAATGTACCATTAAAACTAGTAATCTAGATTTTAAAAATGTGTATTTTGTGAGAGAGTTAAAGTTTAATCTCTTTAGTGTCTCATAAATGTGTGATAAAAAGAATAGTGTTCTTTTTAATGACACTGAATGTATTGTTTTATCTCCAAACTTTAAGTTAATTGATGAAAGTCAAGTTTTACTTAGAGTTCATAGAAAGAACAATATGTATAGTGTCGATTTAAAGAACATATTTCCTAAAGGAGGTTTAACTTGCCTTTTTGCAAAAGAAGACAAAGACCACTTAACATAATGAGATTAGTAGTTTGAAAAAGGAGGGTCAAGAAGCTTAAAAAGAAAGAGTGTTTGTTGCAGAACAAGAAGTTGCTGCTAATAAGGAAAATAATGAAGTTAATGTTGTTGAAGAAGTAGTTGAAGTTATTAACTCTGCTAAGTTAATTACTGATGCTGCTCAAGTTAGTGCTGCTGGTAATGTAGTTAGTACTGCTGGTGATGCAACAACTGTTAGTGCTGCTACAACAACTACTGCTACAATTACAACTGTTGATGATATTACTTTGGCTCAAGCACTTATGGAAATAAAAAGTACAAAACCCAAGGAGAAAGGGGTTGTTATACAAGAGCTGGGTGAATCTACAACAACAATATCTTCACAACTATCTTCACAACAATCACAGGACAAAGGTAAAGGAATATTGATAGAACCTGTGAAGCCTATAAAGAAGAAAGATCTAATCAGGCTTGATGAAGAAGCTGCTTTAAAATTACAAGCTGAATTTGATGAAGAAGAAAGACTTGCAAGAGAGAAAGCTGAAAAAGAAAAAGAAGCCAATATTGCCTTGATTGAAACATGGGATGATATACAGGAAAAGATTGATGTTGATCATCAATTGGCTGAAAGAATGCAAGCACAAGAACAAGAAGAGTTGTCTATTGAAGAAAAGGCTACATTATTTCAACAACTCTTAGAGAAAAGAAGAAAGCATTTTGCAGCTAAAAGAGCAGAAGAGAAAAGAAACAAACCACCAACAAAAGCTCAACAGAGAAAGATAATGTGTACTTACCTAAAGAACATGGAAGGATACAAGCTCAAAGATTTGAAGTTGAAAGAGTTTGATTCTATCCAAGAGATGTTTGACAGAGCATTCAAAAGGGTAAATACATTTGAAGACTTTAGAACAGAGTTGGTGGAAGGCAAAGAAAAGAGAGCAGGAACAGAGCTGGTACAAGAGATTACAAAGAAGCAAAAGGTGGAAGATGACAAAGAAATAGCAGAGCTTAAACAGTTAATGAAAATCATTCTAGATGAAGAAGTAGGAATTGATGCTATACCTTTAGTTGTTAAGTCTCCAAGTATTGTTGGCTGGAAGATTTATAAAGAAGGAAGAAAAAGCTATTATCAAATAATGAGAGCTGATGGAAAGTCTCAAATGTACATGTTCTTTAGTCAAATGCTTAAAAGTTTTGACAGGGAAGATTTGGAAGATTTGTACAAGTTGGTAAAAGCTAAATATGAGTCAACAAAGCCAGTGGAAGACTTGGATTTGTTATTATGGGGTGATTTGAAAACAATGTTTGAACCACATATAGAAGAAAATGTATGAAGGAATCAACAAGAATACAAAGTGTTGGATTATAAGCTGTATGACTCATGTGGAGTACATTCCTTGAGGATGCAACATATGCAGATTTATATGTTGGTAGAGAAGAAATATCCTCTTGCACCACTTACACTTTCAATGATGTTAGAAAAGAAGCTTAATATTGATTATGAAAGTGAAATGGCTTATCAGCTTCTTAAATTCATCATCATGAAAACAGATAAAGGAAGTAAAGTAGTGTTTAGAAGCATCCTCTTGGTGTTGATGAAGCTTTAAATGAAGAAACTTGACGATTTTAAAGAAGAATATCAAGTTTAGGGGTGGATTGTTGGGATTGAAAGTCTTCTTGATGTTGTAAGATTTAATTCGCTAACCAGCTGATTTAGTGTTGCTCATGAACTTCAAAGAAAATATGCTAAGTGTTTACTACTGCTAGTACAAAGTTACTACTGCTAGTGAATATTAGTACTGCTCAAGGTTAAGACTGCTCAGAGATAAGTTAATGCTGTTGAGGTTAATAAGTTAGTACTGTTTGTTGTTAGTACTGCTTATATGATATGTATTAAGTTGTTTGTTAATAGAAAAGATTATGGATACTTAGGAAAGTATTGTAAGCTGACTAGGGCTCCTTGGTGTATAAAAGGATATCCCAGGGCATAGAGTTTGATATATTATCTTTTATCAATTTTCATAGCTTCAAGGTCTTTGTAACCCTAATACTTTGAGAGTATTCGTATTATTATCATTAATAATATTGAGCTGTAATTGTGAATTGTAATGTCATTGAATTACGTTTCAATTGATAATTCTTCTTAATATTAAAGATTAGATTCCGCATAATCTTTAATACATTCAAAACACACAAGATTCTACTATAGTATGTGTTAGATTACTAATATAACTAAACCTTAACAAGCTTAAGACGGAATTCGATCTATGAAAGTGGGATCAAACATGTTTCTTTTCTGGGTTTTTTTTTTTTTTTGGTTTCGAACTTCGTGTATTCTCGAGTCTTCTAACTTATACCATTACGATCGTGATCTTTCAACGATCATCGTGGTATATTTGGTTTTCAACGACGATAATCATACGAGTCCGCGAGCAAGGGAATACAATCATTATCATTTTCTAACTTTTAAACGAAGAAGAAAGTTTTTTGGGAGGGAAAACATTTTCTTGTTAATTAACATTTAAATTTTACACTTTTTGCCCCTCGACTTCTAAACAGTTTTCATTTTTAACATTTAGATTTTAAATTGTTTACTATTAAACCTTTGTTTCTTAAGCAAAATTAAATATAACCTTTTACTTTCAAATTTTTTCACTTTTAACTTTTAATTTTTTGTTATTTTTTTTAGTTTTACATTTTTAGTTTTCAAATTATTTACTTTTAGCCCTTTTGTTGTAAAAATGTCACCGTTAGTCCTTTAGCTCAACAAATCGTTGAACAAAAAGTTCAATAAATCAAATACAACAACCGATTTAATCAACAACAATTAATTTTCAAAAGTTTCTTCTTGATTTTGTAAAATCTAGTAAAAGTTTATTCTTTCCTCGGTTAAAATCATAGACTTGTAAAATCTAGTGAACTAGATTTTCATCAACAAACCCCAACAACATCACTTAATCTACTTAAAGAATCCTTAATTTTTATTTCACACATCGAATTTCAATAAGAATCTTGAATTTAATTCACATAGATAGAGAGTTGAACAGTTAAAACAAATGCAAGACAAAGCAAAGGAAAGTTGCAATGCATCTTTTCGACTACTTCATTCACTCCTCAAGGTTCTTTCAAACAACGACTTAAAAGGAACTCGAATCGAGGGAGGTTCGAATGGCATTGTCGACCCTCTTTATCAAGATTATCAGACTTTTCAAAAGCCACAAAGTTGCTAAACTTGGATCAACTAGAAAAACATCTTGCCAAGAAGAATTTCAAGAACTTGAATCCTTCAATGCATTTAGAGTACTCTTGCTACAATATTCAACGTTCTCAATTTCACAGAGTCCTCGCTCGATAATGATGAGTGTCTAATGATAAGCAAGTACTTTATTGCATACACAAAAACCGATGTTCCACTATTCCATGCTACACTGATCCAGCACATGGAATCTCTTAAGGAGTCAATTCTGGAAAGAGCAAAGCATAAACGAGAGTATGACAAAAGGGTGGATTTAGAACGATGAAGTCAAAATGAGGGAAAGGTGTCATCAAAGTAAAGCATTAGATGTTTGGGAGTTATTGTTACAGAATGCATGGGACAAAGTCAAACAAGCAGAATACAAGCAACTAAGTTTAGGGAATAAATATCACACATGCTGTGGATAGCAGATATCATATCCAGTAAATGACCCAAAGTCATTTGCTGAGGTACAATTGACTTCCTCAACATAAGTACTTGCTAATGAACAACACAACTGTGCAATTTGAACCCATTTATGACACATATCTATTGAAAAGGGAAGAATAGCAATACACTACCTGATTCAACAAATATATGTCCATTAGGGGAGGAGAGTATTGACCAGGAAATGCTGATAAATGTCAGTTTCATGTCCTTTACTTATCCCTCATTTGATAACATGACAACTGAATTCTAACCATATCTCATCGAGTCTAAAAATGTTCTCTCAAAAAGACCGTTGCCCAACTTCAAAAAGATTTTTCAAGAATGGAAGCACATTGTGTTAACATGGAACTTAAATATCAAAATCAAGCTTTAAAATACGGGCAACATAGTCAAATTTTGAATGAAACAAGTAATAAAGCCAAGATTAAAAATGAAATTGAGGTACTTGAAACAATCAATATCGAATTGGAACATAGTGTGGCTAAATTACTTGCAGAGAATGAGAAGTTGCATAAGGAAAATGAGCATTTGAAACAGACTTACAAAGATCTTTATGATTCTAAATCAAAAAGAACAGATTTCAAACAAAGACCATAATGACTCACTGATTGCTCAAATAAATAGTAAGACTGTTGAAAATGCTGATTTAAAGGCTCAGATTCAGGAAAAGGTTTTTGAAATGTAGCATTAAAAAACGAATTAAGAAAGTTAAAAGGAAATAGCGTGGATACTAAGTTTGCAAAACCATCAATCATGGGAGAACTGGGTTTTACAAACCGCCCAGAAACAAATCGAAGGGGAGTTGTTAACCAAAATAAAAAACCGAATCGATTAAATCTAACAACCTAATATTTCAAACACGTGTTGCCATCACAAGTTGCTTAAATAACATTTTTCAAACTCAATCACTCCTCCATTATTTGTCTAAAGTTAGAGAATATGTTGTTGTAAAACGTCCATCATTGTGATTGCATCTGGCTCATCTAGGAATAATTCTAAAGAATTGTATGGGTCAAATGACAGGCTTCATATTACTTATCTAGAGGAATGCTAAGAAAAAGACACAGAACAAAAATATGAATCTTAAACTAGTGTGATGCATACTACTATCTTACAAAATACTACTAATGGTAGCAAACCAAAACCTACGAGCAACAATCAAACATCTAAGAGTTTGCATGTATCTAAGAGTAGTTGTGGAATGTCAAATGGTGTGCCACTAGTAGATCACTCTAGGAATTCTAGTCCTTTCTCTGGCTTCAAACACTTTGTTTGCTCAACTTGTCAGAAGTGTGTCTTTAATGCAACTCACGATGCCTGCTTAACAAAAACCTGATAGAGGTGAACTCTCGTACTAAGGTTCAATCCCTTAAGACTAGAAACAACATCAAACCCATAGAAAAGACAAATAATGTAATCAAACCTAAAAGATAGATCTATAAAGGTTATAGGAATTCCTACCAAAAAGTCTTTCGCTGTGCCATGAGAAACCAACACTCCTAGATCTTGTCCTTAGGATGTAAGACCGACAGGTAGAAATTTCAAGGATGTTGGCTGTAGGTGATACCTACTGGAAAAATATTCCTTTCACCGGGAGTACAACCATGGTTTGATAATGAACCCGCTAAATGAGGTTTAAATGATGATACACTAAACCATATAAATCGAATACACTCCTTAATGTTAGGGCATGTACTCTTAACTTAAGTGCAATGTACAACTTTAATCCTAAAGAGAAAGAATTAGACTTGGTTCAGAAAAAAGTTGATGTCTAAGAATCAAGTTCCTACAGAGGGATACACAAATAAGACACATCCTCCAAATAGTGCTTAAGGTATTAAAGACAACAACGTGCAAATTTTGATGAATCCATTGCCATGAACTTCTCCATAAGTCTACATTTCTCAAATGGATCAACTTCAAATGAAACACAAATGATTATAAAACTGCTATGGCAGTCTGTAGACAACACTATCATCCACCGTTCCGTAAAAGAAAGAAAGGTGTACCTTTAGTGATGCTTTAATCTTTAAAAGAAGAAATCTTCTTCATTTTGACCAATCCCCACATCAACAATTATTCATAATTTCACGAAGCTCCTTTGTCCATAGTAAGTGCATTAAAGTACAATAGCTTGTATTTCTAATTCACCTATATCAAAAATTGGCAATCACATATGGCAATTTTTTTGAAAGGGAGAATAGTGAATCAAATGTGATTAATATGTTTAACTTGGTCTCTAATTTGTACTGAAATGGTCCAAATGCTTTTTAAAAAACAATTTAGGTACAGGACCCGGGCTTTAATTCTATGATCCTGCTACATCCTTTTCAAGACTCGTTTTAAACCCATGTTTTCTCACAACCATGTATTCCACCAAAAAGAAGATGAATAGGGATCAGCTGTTCAACCTATGTTTCGATGAATACTTCCATCCTCCATCAATTATTGTTTCTCCAGTTTAAGAAGATCTGCTACCGAGAGCTGTGACTTTTATGCCGATTTCTCCTGTGGCAACTTCATTGACAGAATAGGCCCCCATCAACAAGTATTCATTCCATACAAGAACAAGAACATTCTCCAAACAAATCTCAAGGTTTGAAAAATCACCCAAAAACACCATTTTTTTGTGATGATCCTCTCATGAAATCTATTCATGAAGACTCGAACATCTCAAAGATCATCATCGAATATTAAGACAAACCCACCACTCAATTTTGAACACCTTGGTAAATGGACTAAGGATCACCCTATATCAAACATGAATGCGAGACCGTTCCTCCAGAGCTCTTTATCCTATGAGAAAAACAGCTCCAACTGACGCTATGTGGTGTTTACCTTTTGATGCCTTTCCTAACTTCGTAGTACCAAAGAACTTCAAATAAAGCCAATGATGAACGTCATGGATCGATGCAATTACAAGAAGAAATCATGATATGAAAAAGCTAGATGTTTGGGATTGGTGCCGTGTCCAGATAAAGTGTTAGTGATCAAACTTAAATGGATTTATAAGGTCAAGACAGATGAATTTGGCAGGGTACAAAAGAATAAGGCTAGACTAGTAGCTCAATGGATTTAGGCCTCACATAAGAAATGGAATACTACCAAATGGACTTCAAGAACGGCTTTCCTTAAATGGCGACCAAACCAGAGGTCTACGTTTCTCACCAAAAGGATTTGTTGATCATGAGACAACCCATCGCATGTCTACAGATGAAAAAGAACCTCTAACGGTCTCAACAAAAGCACCACGTGCATGGACGACATGCCATCAATACTTCCTAACATCAAACATTTCCCAACAGGTGCAGTTGATCCAACACTCTCATACGGTAAGACTGGGAAACAGACTTATTAAAAGTTACAAATTTATGTGATAATATAATATATGCATCCGACTAAGACGCATGTGGTAATTAGTTTGCTAATCAGATGACCACTAAGTTCAAGATGTCAATGATGGGGCAGATGTCATTCTTTTTTGGATTATAAATTTCTCAAAGTCCCTTGTAGGCATCTATAAACCAATCTAAATATGCTTCTGAAATTGTTAAAAAATATGGTTTGCTTACTACTGATTCTGTCGACACACCTATGGTAGAAAAGAGTAAATTATATGAAGATCTACAGGGAAACCAGTTGATGCTACACTTTACTGTGGCATGATTGGTTCCCTTATGTATCTTACATCCAGTAGACCTGACCTTATCTATGCAGTCTGCTTATGTGCTCGGTAAGCACTTACAAGCAGTGAAACGATCTTCGATGCCTTATGGGAACCATCACATGGTTCCTTTGTACTTAAAATGGACACCGTTATGTCACAAACAGCATATGCAGATGCTGACCACAGCTGGTTGACAAGACACTAGCAGTAGTACATCAGAAGCTCTAGTTTCTTAGGTAGACAAAACTTGTTAGCTGGTCGACCAAGAAGCAAAAGAAGCCTGCCATCTCATATAGAGGCAAATATATTGCTTTATCTGGGTGTTGTGCATCAAATCCTATGATGCGTTCACAGCCAATTGATTATGTTTTCACAATTCAATTAGAATCCTCTGTACATGCAACAACAAAAGGTTATTGCTCAATGCTGCAACAACTCAATATTCCAAGACAAAACACATCGATGTAGCTAAACCATTTATAAAGGAGCAGGTAGAGAATGGAATTGTGGAACTCTACTTTGTTCGGACGGAATATCAACTGGCTGACATCTTTACCAAACCCTTGCCAAGAGAAAGATTCAATTTCTTGATCGAAAAGCTCGGTATGAGAAGCAGTCCCAAAAAATGCTAAAAACGTCAGAAAGGGAGAAAGGGGACGAGTAAAAGTGGGTTAACCTCGCGATATATCCTATAATCATATGTACAATAAGAACACAAAAAAACAAAAAAATATTTTTCTTTAATGTATAAAATTATTTCAAAAAACAAACTAAAAAATTAAAAATCAAAAAAAAAAAAAATACGCATCTCTGGCATGTCCTTCTGAAAATCGATAACATTAACGGCCTTTAAAAAATTTCATTTAATAATGATAACGAGGCTTAAATGAAAGTTCGAGCAGAAGTTCAAAAGCTATTAAAACATGCCAAAAAGGCTTGCTATTATTTCAGAATAGCAAACCCGGTTCACAATCTAAACGGCAAGTATTTTCATCAAAAGAAAACTTGACCTCTCAATGGGAATTAAGTTTCTCGATGGCATGATCTACTATTATGACCTTCAGTCAACCCTTGCACCTATATACAATAATGTAAACGTGTCAGTCATTTATTTTTCAAAATAAAATCTTGAAGAATGTTCCAAAGAAACAACTGAATGACTTGACTGGCATAACCCTGAAAACAAACAGTATTCGTTCGATCTCAGAAAGCCTCTTTCGTTAATTCAAGATCATTGAGGACGTCCAATTATCCCTAATGATTACTTTATCAATAAAGATCTGGAATATCTGAAGGGTAGAGACTTAAGCAGATGATACTCAAATTCTGTGACGAAGATAAAGGCTGCTACTTATGAGCTCAAATGGATCGAAGACTTGGTTCCCGAATTGTGAAGTCCCGTGCAGTTGAAATATGATCAACATGCTTACTTTGGCACTTCAAACTGGGGTCCCAAACGCCAAAGCTTCTACGAATACGCAAGTAACTTGACTTCGTCTAAAGATGTTTACTCTAGAAGAAGAATTATTGTGGTAACCAGACTTATGATTATGAAGAAGTATGACTACGGTCACCAGGAAGAGATTGAAGTTCATCGAGATGATCAGAAGCTATATACGTTTAAAGAAGGTGATTTCAAAAGACTACATCTACAAGACATTGAAGACATGTTACTTCTACTCGTTCAACAAAAGCTGACCAATCTCACTATCGACGAACGATATGATTTGAATGTGGCATTACGGATGTTCACCAGACGTATTATCATTCAAAGGGGGTGGAAGATCTTCAATTAGGTGTCAAAAGTTACCAAAAGAAGCTTAACCTCACTAAACCCAACACATACAGACCAAGTCTTAGGAACAAAACCGCATACACTTCACACTCAGACCCTCATGGAATAATATATGTGGATCAGTTCAAGAGGAAGAGATTGATGCGTACTGATGAACTCCACAAGTTCAGTGATGGCACGCTTAATGATGTTCGGACTACTCTTTACGACATTGTTGTGGGGATAAGAATAGAATATCTTCCAATGAGGAAACGGAGTAACTTAGACAAGAAAATGGCTCGGGTTATGGTTTAGGATATAGACAAGCAGCTTTATCAGAGGAGGTTGATGCGGAATCTAAAAATGGTCGTTGGTGGAAGGATATACAGGAAAGATCTCAGGCTTCTGGAAAGGACAATTTGACTTTGTCATATTTTGTCTCAACTCATTTCAGGTCAATTTCTCGTATATTATAATCTTGTGAATATGTATATAAATAGTGTAGACTTAGAAAATAGGCGTATATAGTGTTTGAGTATGAATTTTCAATAATTTCTTAGTAAATTCAAAAAATTTCAAATTATCATACTCAAACACCATATAATACCCTCATAATTTAAGGGGGAGCATAAAAAATGTTCCTATTACGGCTTGTTAATAATTGGACATTCTTTCCCCGAAAGCAGTTATATTTGAATCAATTGATATCCAAAATATTAAGAGATTTAATATTTTTGATAAGGGGAGAAAATGTGATTAAAATATATGGCTAATAATGTGATTTTTAAGATCTTAAGTGTACGCTATCCCATATATGTGCTAAATTCTTTTGATTAATCGATGCACATATAAAGGGGGAGCAAATGGTTATGTAATTGGCTGAAATGTGGAAGTACCAAAGACCGACCATTTTTATTACTGCATTGGAGTTATAAGGTGGTTAAGTTTAGGTATTCATTCTCATGATCCAGCCAGAACCGAATGGATCTACCCATGGATATTCCACTAGATAGTGTAGTAGTCTTTAGGTATGAAAAAAAGGAGTAAAAGAGAGAATAAGGGAAGAGTGCCGACTGAGATGGAGCTAGTACTAGAACAAACCCAACAAGGTACTAGTTATGAAGTCTCGGTAAGCGTTGAAGGGGTTGAAGAATTAAAAAGAAAAGTTAAGATAAAGGGTGAAAAGAAAGAAGCCCTCCTTACACTTAGGCAAAAACCGGGCCAATACATCTGCTGTCATGAATCACAAAGATGATTGCTGACATTGAAGACTAACATAATGGACCCAGTGATGCAATGCACAACCCTCCCTAGCCACTCAGAATCTCTCAAAAGATTTTTGTTTCATTTCTCACGGAGATTACACGCATTTCTATCAACTATCTCACTTCGAGTTAGTTGGTATTGAAAAGGTGGCAGTCTGCTCCAGCCTTTGATCACTAAAACCAAAGTGCACTATTGAGTCTAGAGCCAAAAGAGATCATCCATAAATCTCATTAGTACACTTGTAAAAATTATGCTTGATAAGTCACACAATGTGAATAACAAGAAATATGTAACATCCGAGAATTTTCGGATTTTTAAGATAACTATTTTACCCCTTTGACTTTTAGGTCTGGCTTGACTTAC
>BQNB010056508.1:6501-38644 GCA_026074375.1 Tanacetum coccineum | reverse complement strand
GCAAACAGATCCTTATGGCTTAGTGGCTTATACCACTAAAAAGCATGGCCAAAAAGCTACTTAAAAAAACAATAAAAAAGTAGTTTGAAATTCAAATAAGCCCTTAAAAAGCTTAATGAAAAGGCTAGTTTACACAGATTCAACACTGAGAAAAATTTTTGCAATCTTAACAAAACCAACTTTTGAGCTTAAACAGAACCTTATGGACTTATAACCTACAAACAGATTGAGATTTAACCTCAAAGAGCTTCTATAAAGAATCAAAAGAGAGTTTGAAATTCACAATAAGCCATAGAAAGCAAATGAAAAAGCAATTTCTCAAAATTTTCAATACTTAGCAAATTTTGACAGACTTTGGCAAAATGCAAAACAACAATACAGGCTACAAAGCTTATGGTTTCTAATTATGGTTTCTAACCTCTTTTAACACTTAAACAAACTCTGAAACAACACAAAATTACAAGATTCAAAGGCACAATCAAATAAGCAAATAAAATGAGCTATAAGCTCACATATTCAAACCACAAACTCTTAAAACCTTAAAAATGAGATTTAACACTTAAAAACTTAAACAAACTGAATCTTAGGACTAATCTAAGCTAAACTAAACTGACCCAAGAGTAAAAACTCATTTTGACCTATTTTTACCTTCAAAAACAGTTAAACCAAACACCCCTTTAAATCCTCATTTTTACTTTTTAAACTGATTTAAGCCACAAATTTCAAAGACCAGATATTAAATAAGCTACACTAACAATATTAAGCAAATTTCATCACCCAATAAGCATTCCAATAAGCTGAAACAGATTATGCAACTTAATAAGCTATGTTAAGACAGAATTTAAGAAAACTTAAACAAATGATTTGCAAACTACAAGCAGGCATACATAAGCATCAAATAACATGAACAAGCATAAATAAGCAGCAATAAGCAAGAGATAAGCACAATAAGTAGTTTAATAGTAAAAGAAGCTAAAACTTGGAAAAAAGAAACTTACAAAGGCCCTTGCTTAAACAGGGAAAATGAGCTCAAAAGAGCTTATCTACAAGCTCTAGCTTATCAAAGATAAGCTAGTAGTGTCCATAAGCCCATCCAAATTTGGCTTATCATTCATTAAGCTGTGGTATTTGAGGGTGATATTTTTTTCTGTTTTTTTTTGTAAGTACTTAATAGTTTGAGTTACTTACTGAAAACAGGTTAGATAAAGGTTTAATAAAGAGCTTAATAAGAGCTTATGAAAGACTTTTAACAACTTTTCAACACAAATTTAAGAACAACAAATTTTAAGCTAAAACTGAAATTTCATTAATTCATAAAAAGAAACATTACAATATTTAAAAGATTACAATAAAAATTAACTAGGTGAAAAACTTAAGTAAAAACTAACTGCCTCAAGGGCTTACAAATGAGCCTATTTATAACAAGCCAAAGAAGATTCTAGGACTTGTGCTTTCTTTGTGAGAGCTCATGCGGGTGTGTTTGTTGTGTGAGTAGGATCCAAGAGTCATCATAGCCATCCAAAATGAGTAGTGCCCAAGTTCTATCATCTCTACCCTTGATTTCTTGTCCTGTTCCTTGGACGAATAGGGATGCTAAGGATTGCCAAGGTGGATTTTGGTGGGATAAGGTGTGTATAGTTGTTGGTCGACATAGGGGAGAAGAAAGGGGGATAGTGTCTTGTCTGGTAGTGAGGACAGGACACAACCTGGAAGATGTACAGTGTTCGCGCCTTATTTGAAGGTTTCAGAAAAGGCAAGAATGGTCCCTGAGGGTGTTATATGTTATTGCAATCATAGTCCTTCCTTGTACTGTGTAAAATTTGGCCTTGAGTTTTATATTTGTTTGCACGCTTAGTCCTTTTAAAGGACTTAATGGTTTGAAGGATAAAAGGTTAAGGTAAACGGAGTGTTATAAAGGGGGGTAAGGGTTATGTTTGGACCAGTGGTTGGGCCGGCTTATAATAAAAATGGACTTGCTTGGGCTATTTTATAAGGTTTTTTAAGGTTATTAAGATTTAGTATATAATGTGGGCTGACCGGGCCCACTAGGTGGGTACGAGTGGGCCCAATTTGACAATTTAGGTTTTAGGGCTTCGGTTTTCATGCTTTTCCCAATTTGCCACTTTCCTGGGGTTGACTTTGACTTTTTGAACTATTTCTTTTTTGACTTCTCACGGTCTTTCCGTTCTCGTGCTCGGTTTTGTCGTTTTGGCTTCGATTTTGTCCTTTTCTTGGATATCCATTTTTTGCATAATACAAATGCAAAACATACAAATATAATGTATTTTTGGTATGTTTTTGGTCATTTAAGTCTGTTTTTAGTGGTCAAAGGTATGTGTAATTAAACACATTCCAAAATCCCCCATACTAAGATATTGTCGTGTCCTCACGCAATGCTATAAGTAAGCACTTAGAAAACTAAGAATCTCGATCCCCCTCGACTAATTACCTCAAAAAGTAGCTAAGTGTTCATCGAGGGAAATTTAAGAATCAATAGCTTCGAAAAGCCCTGTTTTTACCATTCTTAAAGATATACACTTATTCCTACACATATTTTGTAATTTTCCTTTTTCTCATTTTTTCTCATTTTTTTAGCAACTAACTAACATATTCTGACTTTCATTATTTTCATAACTGTTAGGGATCATAGAACAAGATGCATTTCGATCCGAAAATGCCCCAAAAAGGATAGATTCATCATCCCCGACTTTTCACTCGTCCCAAACCAAGCTTAAAACAAAATCACCGTTAAATATCAGTTAAGATGCTAACACTACTCATATTTGCAACTTGTGAACTTTTCACTCCCGACAATTATTATATCTTAGGTGAATGTGCCATTTTGAATTTCAACCATGGATCAACGTTTTGCAAAATTCTATGTTTCACGTTCCACCCGAGAATAATGAGTTTGAAGGCGAGATCATCCCATGTAGCGACTTTCGTCTCGGCACATCCCAACCTTGCGGCTAAGTGAACAGGCTTTTGACACCCCACAGAGACTAGTATCGGGACTCACGGACCTTAGGTTTCAAAAACTCTTAGGTTTCCCGTATATACATAGCTTATTTTAAAAACTTAAAATGAAATAGTCAAAGTTCAAAAGCATATTTAAATTTAACAAAAAGAGATCTTACATTTATTAATTCACACTTAATATTTAAACATAACATTGATGCAATTGTAACCCTCGATCTTTTAGAAGGCTGCAACATCGGTTGTGAGCCGGCAAGATGCAGTAAACTTTTATCAGTCTCGAATTATTATTCTTACTATGGTCTTTCTTTAGAAGGCTGCAACATCGGTTGTGAGCCGGCAAGATGCAGCAAACTTTTTTCAGCCCACAATTTATAATTATTATTTATCATTCTTTTTTTTTCATTTTTCATCATATATATATATATATATATATATATATATATATATATATATATATATATATATATATATATTTTCTTTTCATTTCACACTTAGAGAAGACTTCTTTTTGAAAAATTTAAGTATAAATTTGAACTAAGACTAAAATTATTGCTATCAACTACATAAAAATTGTTGATTTAAGTTTAATCTCCAAAAATAGCACGTATTATTAGTTCGGTTAGGAGCTTATGGGAGAAAAAGCCACAAATTACATACATGAGGCTCCTTCTAAGATTTCCAAATAATCCTTGTATTAGCATCCAACTCTTTACGTAACTCTATCATTTTTACTGATGTCCTTCGCTATATTCTGCTAACGACTTAGTCTAAACGTTAAGGAAACAAACTAGAGCTCACAGCTCGATCGAGTCAAATTTTATTCTTATTCTACCCAAGTAGGAAAGTAATAAAATTGTGACTACACTTATTTATTTTTGAAAGTAAATTTTAAAGTTTTAATTTTTTTCATTTTTTTGGTATTTTTTTTCAAATTTTTTTTTGGTAAAAACGGGATTACGCGAAAACAACGGCTGCAGGCACAATCAAATCGATAGATCCCCCCCCCATACTATATTTAAACATTATCCTCAATGTTTTAAGAAGGATCTCTACGTCACTCTAAGCCGTTTATTAAGTATGTTTAAAGATAAATGTTAGTCGATTAGATTAGGATATTGTATTTCCCAAATGAAGCCAAGAATTTGAAACTCTTGTGATCAAAGGACAAAACCGCAAGCACGAGAGGCTTCAAAAATCCAAAACAATCCTGGACAATCATCACAAAAACACAAGCAAACGAGAATGGAAAGAGGCAAGCCTCCTCACAACAAAAAACACTTATTCATTACTACTACTATTATAATTAAATTAAGATAAGCATGGGTTGCCTCCCACAAAGCGCTTGTTTAGGGTCACTAAGCTTGACCCGATCCCCGCATTAAGTTTTCCATGGGGAAAGCAAATGGAAGAGAAAATCTCAATCGGGCTTTCATTAATGTTTGGATAAACATTAAAGCACATGAAAGTTCCATCCCGATGAGATGCCACCGGCTCTAAGTGGAGGTGCCAGGGTCAAAAATAGTGTCTTCACTCCCGGTGGAGAGAAGTAAAGGAGAAACCTCAAGGTAGGTGAGAAACGGTAGAAAATTTTGAATGATAAATGTGAAGGGAAAGTAATCGTCATCTTCAACATTTGCAAAAACATCAATCTCACCCCCCTGGGTCAAAACATTCATCTTCGTTTAGCTCATCAAAATCGTTCTTCACGGTCGTATCGGGCTCAACGTCAAAGCAAATCTCAACATCCGGTGGTTCCGGAGGAGGACGAGGAGATGAAAAATGATCACGGTTAGATGACTCAATTTCGGGAAGGGGAAGGGGATCATTGCTAAGCAATTCTTCAAGAAAATGGATATCCCCTTCCGAGTCATAGTCGTCATTCTCAATGCCCGGAGGCATCGAGTCATCAGAAGCAAGAAATAAATCGATCTCCTCCATATGAGAGTCACTATCCTCAACTGGGATAGGAGATGGAGAGGGAGACTCGATAATCGTATCAACATTTTCAGAATTACGTTCTTCCGGCGGTCGTGGAGATGAATTATCATACGACAAATTCTCAACAAGACGGATTTCTTCCTCTAGATCAAAGTCGGCTTCCTCAATTCCTGGTGGAATTGGATCGATATGAGCGAGTTCACCGGAGAACTCCTCGAGAAGATAATCAAACTTAGGAGAAGAATCAATCAAAGTATCTCGATTAAGCAAAGATTTGATAAGATTAGATTCGGCATTGAAATAATTCGGATCTATCTTAGTAGAAATGATTTCTTCTTCAAAAAGAGGGTTCGAATAAATTTTGAATTTTTCCATCGGAACGTCCTCATGAGAAAATGACTCGTCATCTCTAGAGGTGAAATCGTCGTTAGAATCAAAGAGAGGATTCGAGAAAGTCGTAAAATTCGGAGAAGATTCATCACAAACGGGCACATCACACTCACTTTCATTATCGAAAAAATCCTCGGACTCACTTGGGATTGGGACAAGGTTCTCAACACTAGACTTTATTACTTCGTCCTATTCTGTTCCAAAATAGTGATAAGATGCTCGTCCCCCATACTTTGAGAGTACTCAGGTTCTTCGGTTGGTAAGTCGAGTGTGATTGCAATAACCGGAGAAATTTGAGGCGTATTATTCAAAGAAATAGAGCTCTTTTTATGAATAATTGTAAAATTCTGCAAAGATCCTGTAATACGAGTTCTACGTTTAGTCGCCCGCTCTACGATATTCTTAACTTCCTGCTTTTCCTTATCGAGACGTTGAGATTTCAAATTAATCGAGAGTAGCATAGTATTCATAGCCATTCCTATTAGATCTTCAATACTATCATGCACACAATAAAGCTCTTTTTCCCGACATAGTTCAAGCAATTCTAACATCATTTCTTCCAGTTTTTGCTTTTGCTCCGCACTTGCTTTTGTGCCACACATTTCTTTAATTAATTGATGATAGACGGAGTTCTGTGGTGGTTCTTCCTTTTCTTGAGCTGCTTGCTTTTGTGCCACACATTTCTTTAATTAATTGATGATATATGGAATACGGTGAGAGAACTTTCTTTTCTTGAGCTGCTTGCTTTTGGGCAAGTAATTCTTGCTCTCTCTGAGCTGCCTGCTCTTGTTTACGTAATTCTTGCTCTCTTTGAGCTGCAAGTAAAGCCTCCTGCTTACGTTGTTGATTCATTTTTTCCGTATAAGCTTCCATCATTTTATAAAGCTCGTTCTTTGTTTCAATCCATTCTTTACTTTCAATAAAAGGAATGACTTCTGGAATTTCCTGAGGCTGATGATTGTCGAACTGCTGCGGGGGTTGAATTTGGTCAAAACTGAAAGAATTAGAATAATTGAAATTTTGGTTCATCGGTTGACACTGAAAAGTCGCATGAGGACCCCTGTAGTTTTCACAAACAAGATTTTGTTGTGAAAAATTCGGTGAAGTTAGTGGAAAATTATTATCGAAGTTTTGATCGAAACACGGGTTCTGATTGAAAACAAACAGAACTTGAGGTGGACAATCGTAACCATAATGAGTATCGTTTCCACATAACTCACAAATATTCGTCTCGTACTGGGGTTGTGGAGGGTAGTTAAAAAAATTGAGAGAATTCGGATTTGTATCATACTTACAATGAAAACAAATTCCTCCATAACGCATATTTCCACACCTTTCACAATTTCATTGTCGACAAATCGAACCGTCTAAAGGACCTCCACACCCGTAGCAACTAGGTTGGTAATATGACGTCATTAGAATTAAACAATATAGAGGATAAGAAGAAAGAATTAAATGGATTTGAGGTTACGGAGAATATTTTTTTTGGGTTTTTATGTATTTTTAAAACAAAGAGAAAATATTTTTGGGACCGATAAATCAAAAGTGCACGGTAGCTCTAAAAATACGTACAAGAAAGCGAAGGAGCTGGTAAGCGCGCGACGCTATTTAGAATAACCCTTCTCCTTTTGGGTGATGTTCTTAGGATCAAACCCGCCTTATACCTCTCTTATAGTTCGTAATCTAGAGGTGAGCCGAAACGACAATTAACAAACGGTTATTTTTTTAATATTAAAAATAAAAGAAAAATAAGAATAGAAGTGCAAAATATTTTTGTATTTTTATAAAACAGAAGAAAATATTCACAAACAAAAAATGATAACTTCACGAGGAAGGGTCTTCAAATCACTAATCTTCGAACGAAACACGATAATCGTTACACACTTCCCCGGCAGCGGCGCCAAAAATTGATTCGTCCAAACACGTATATATAAAATATAGTATAAGGATTAGTCAATAATAGTATAGTAAGTAGTATTCCATGAGGATTCTAGAAGATTACTTTTATCCAAAGTAAAATCCAAAACCTTCTCGAGTCGTATCCCGACGAGGTGTGAATTGAAAATCGATGTTAAGTTCGTGATCGCGTGATTGAATATTTTAAAGATTTTGATTTGGTTTCTAATTCTACTAATGAAAACGCATAAAAACATGCAAAGGCAAACAAACAATTACGACAATTAAAGCATTCAAGAAATTAAGTATGTAAATGTAAACGGGAATTAATAAAACGCGACTAATTAAGCAAGTATATCAAATTTAAGCCCTACGTACGCAAATTTAATTTTAATAAATCCTAAATGACTAAAAATAATTTTTAGAAAAAGAATTATATTTTTTGGGTTTTTATTTTATTTATTACGAATTAAAAACACTTTTAATGAAATAAAATGATTAAAAATACTAAGCTAATTATGAAAATTCTGAAAAAATTAGGAAAAGTGCTTCAATGTATATAGAATCTAAGAAAAATAAAAGCTGGGACGTTGGCTTAATGAATAAGCCGTAAATAAGCAATAAAGCTCGAATAAGCTTAAAGGGAAACAAGGGTTTTATATTAAATTTTGCATGATTAAACATGAAAAAGACCCCAAGGCAGTTGGTGTTTGTGTGTTGTGTAGAGGTGTTGAGTGAATGAAGGGGAGGTCACAGGTTCGAAACCTGTGACCGTCCTTTTTGCAAAATCATTTTGTTTTTCATTTTTCTTCACGAACAGCAAAAGCACACAAGAAAATAAGCTACTTTTGTGAAAATAATTTTTTTCTAAAACTTATTTAATAAGCCCTAAATAAGCTTCAAAGCTGACAGAAAGCTTTAAAATTGGACAAATGAACTAAGACTTTAAGCAACTAGACAAAGACACTATAAGCAATTTAAATGAGCTTAAACCTAAAAACAAATGCAACCTAAACTACAATAAGCTCAAATAAGTTGAAAACAACAAAAACCAACAATGATAAAAGCTTAAAAAGATCTGCACACATTGACTTTTAAAACAGATTACAACAAAAACTAACTTTTCTTTTAGACAATTTAAGAGACAATAAGCTAAGAGAATAAGCTACATTGTAAAAACAGATTAAGGGAATGTTGATTTAAGCTATCCTAATCATAAAAAGCAAAAACTATCATCTAAATAAGAAAATAAGCTCAAATAAGCAGTTATGCCAAACACCCCTTTAGGTCATGAAAAATTCATTTTAAGCTGACATAGATCTTTTAAATCCTCAAATGATGAAAACAAATTAAGCACTATGGTTAATAAGACTAAATAAGCAAAAATTATAAACTAGTAAGCCCTAGAAATAAGCTAACACCTACAGCAGTACTAACTGCTTATGACAGCAGTACTAATTACTATGAAAGCAGCATTAACTAATTAAGAAAGAGATTTTTGCAAAATTTTAAGCTACCCTAAAACAGATTAAGCATAAAATGAGAAGCAATAAGCAGAAAAACAGTAAAATAAGCAATAAAATACTTTAAGCTATAAAATGAAGAAAAGTAAAAGTACCTCAATCCCTTGCTCAAAACAGGGATTTAAATGCTCAAATGAGCTTAAATCTACAAGCTCCAGCTTATTTAATAAGCTGGTAATAATCCCATAAGCCCATCCAAAACTGGCTTATCATCCATATAGCTTAAAACCTCAAATTCTTAACCAATTTCTTTTGTAACTGAATAGCCAACTCAAATAAGCTTAGATAAGCTTATTTGAGCTTATAGTACCCTTAAAAGAACAATGTAGCTTAAAATTAGCTTATTGACACCTTATTGAACAAAATTTGCATATGAGAAAAAGAAGACTTAAGCACAAACAAAATTTTATTAATATAAAAACGATTACAAAGCTTTAAAAAGTAAAATTACAATAAGCATAATATTAAGCTAAACTAATTAAGCTACTACTACTAAAAAGCTACTCTAAAACTACTCCTCCTCTCGATACCAATATGTGTGTGAGAGGCCCTCTATTTATAGGGGTGTAGCGAAGCTTCTAGTCCTCAAGACGCTCCCCCAACTTTAATCATGGCCCTCCAATGCAAACCGCCTCAATCCTTCAATCTTTTGAGCCGTTAGATCTGTTCTACGCCACAATAGCCAATCATTTAGCTGGGGATTGCCAGCGTGGCTCCCAAATGTGTCAGAAATATACTTCTAGAAGGACGGGGGTATGTGTACTTGGCTTGATTTACCCTGCTTTGTCCAAGGGTGAAAATGGAGGGAATGGGAGATGGTGAGACGGTATATTTGACCCGTTTTATATCATTTGACCAAATGTGTATAACTTGGGTTGGTAGGTTTATATTTGGGCTTAGATTTAAATACTTGGGCCAGGAAACGAGTTTTATGGGTCAGGGTAAAGTTTTATAAAAGAGTTAACGGGGGTTAAAGTGTTTTAAGGGTGTTGTTAGGTTTAGGACTAACAATGCAATTTGTTAAGACTAACGGTGCAATTGTCCAGGGACTAACGGTGTAAGGTTTTAGGACTAACGGTGCAAATGGTTTGGGGTTTCTTTTAGGTTAAAGGATCAATGGGATTGGATTTAATTACGACTCAGGATAAATTTGCCTTCGGCTTCAATTTCTTGCTCTCTTTCCATTCCCGTGCCCGGTTTTGTCTGTTTTGCTTCATTTTTGTCCTTTTGTGCAATATTCGTTACCTGCAAGACACAATTCACAATACAAACGAATACAATGCATTTTTCTATATTTATTGGTCATTATTGGTCTTTTTAGCTCGTTTTATAAGGTAAAAGGTATGCGTATTTAAGCACATACCAAGTCTGCTGGTGATTAGCAACTAGTGCAAGTGGATCTTGATTGCACTCACGCATATACGGACTTCATTTGCGTAGAGTTTGTGTTGTTGAAGATATGCATGAAGCTGATCAAAGTTGGTAGTATGCAAATCTTTTACAAGCTTGACATCAGTCACAAAATTACTCCATTCAGGTGGGAGACTGTTTAAGAACTTGGTATTGACTTGAAATTGCTCCAATTTCATTTTGTAAATGTTCATGTCATTGATCTGCTGAGTAAATCTCAAGTAATACTATTGAAGTGATTCCCCCTTGATGTGAGCAAACTTATCAAATGCATCATACATTTTACACTCCCTTTCCTGCTTTGTCAATGAGGTACCTTGCATTAGTAGTTGTATTCTTTCCCATAGATCCTTGGCAACTCTGTGATGATTAACAAGTGAATAGATATCAGATGGTAGACCTTAAAGAATGATATTAGTTGCCTTGAGATCATAATCAGCTTGAATTTTCTTTGTAACTGACAATTCAGCATATTTCTTTGTCCTGGTCACCCTATTTTCTTCAATCGTAGGCCAAATGAGTGGACCATATTCAACTAATTCAAGTATCATTCTTTCGTGCTCTCTGTTTTGCATGTATAGTTCCATTATACTTTTCCAATAATCATACAGGTCTTTGTCCAACATAGGTGGACGATTGTCAGCACCAGAGAGTATCATGTACTCAGCAAGAGTATTCTTTTGACCAATTGGAATCATTGAATCCATTTTGATTTGATAGGTGATAAAGTAAAAGATGATCGTATAGTGATTGGAGGTTGTTGTGTTAAAGTGAGATTTGATTAATGTGTTTGAGTCTTTGGAATACACGAGATTTTATAATTCTTGATAAAACCGAGAAAATAAATTTTCACATGATTTTACAAATCAAAGAACAACCGTATAATTCTCCTAATGAAAGTGTATAATTCTCCCAAGTAAAGCATATAATTCTCCTAAGCAAAGCGTATAATTCTCCTAAGCAAAAGCATATAATTCTCCCAAGCAAATGATGTATAAATTGCCTCAAAAGTTGATGTATAAATTGCCTAAGAGAACAATGTATAAATCGCCTGAAATGCTATGTATAAATCGCCCTAATGTTCTCTTATAATTCTCCTGAAAGGGAAGTATAACTCCCCTAATAGATGAACGTATAAATCACCTAACAAAGGGATGTATAAATCGCCTCAGACTATCACGTATAATTCGCCTGAATGGGATAGTTCGTCTGAGAGCATGTATAATTCGCCCAAATACCAACGAAATTCAAAACACAAAAATCACAAAGAGACTCATTTTGTAACGTTTTCACCCAAACTTTCTTGTACTTCTTACCTATCTAGGACTATGAGAACCTTAAAAACCTAAACTTTAACGTTTTTGACATGAAAAATTTGAAATCAAGATTCTTGGTACAACTCTTGTTCGAACAAAAAAAACACAAAGAGATGGGATTTTTTAATGTTTTTTAAAGATTTTCTTGTACAACTAGCCTATACTAAGATAAATGAAGAAGAAAGATGAAAGCTTTATGGTTTTTAAACCCTTAAAAGATGAAAACCTCTTGAGAAGTTCGAACCAAATACATGAGTAAACAAGGATGAAAAACGCACACAAAACCTTCACAAACACCCCATGGCTCTTGATACCAATTGTAGAATATCTTAACACACTTAAGTTATGGATTTAATCTAGTGTTTAGAGAGAGAAAAAGAGGTGGTTAGATGAACACTTAGTGAGAGAAAATAAGAAAGAAATGTTAGATTACTATATGAAAACAAATAACACATCCAACACCCCATTTTCCAAGGAAAGGTTTTTCAATACTACATATGGGCCAGTTGATAAGCCTTGTCCATGGAATTTCCATTGCATTTCCTTAACTAGCCTATCTAGTTTTCAAATATTACTTAACGAGCTATCTAACGATATTTATGGAAGTGGCCGATACTTTCGTATTCCTAACAAGTAGGATTTTCAATCAACATCCTCATCCATAGATAAAATGATGTTAACCTTTCTCATGGTGAAATTGACCCATTCACCATTTCTAGCATGGTTTTTTTCCAATGGTTAGATTTTCCTCATCAGAAAGAGCCATTAGTACCCTGACCTCAACCATCATCAGAAGTCACTTCCTCTTCATCCCAGTTAAATGTTTCAGCAATAAGACCTTTATTTTTTGACTAAAGGGCTGAGTATTTGAAGGGCCATCTTTAAGAAGTGCAAGTTTAGATTTGACCGTCTTGTACTTAGTTTTGTAATCTTTTTTACTTTTCTGCTTAACTTGATTACTTTCTTGACACTGAAGATTTGTATGAAGGTACTGATGTTTTAGAAAAATAGTCTTTTGCAAAATGACATGATTTACCACATTTAAAACACTTAGTATTTTTAGACGCTTTTGTTCCAGAAAATTTGTTTCTTTTGATAATACGTTTTGAATTTGCAAGAAGTTCTCTTTCATGAAATTCAATTTTTAGATCTTTGAGGTATTCATCACTTTTTCTTTCATCTACCTCATCATCAATATTTTCTTGGAAATCTTGAACAACACTATTAGAGAAAAAAGCAGTTCATATAGGTATCTACTAGAGATTAGATTGTCTTTATAAGAAAATCTCTCATAAATGTTAGCAAGGTCAAGGGTCTAAATATGATTGGCATTTCTTAACCCTTATGAGAAGCTTAACAACTTCTCAGGGAGACTGTTTACAAAACCTACGTTAATCTCATGCTTTGATAGTTTTACACCATCATTGGTCAGCTCATTGAGCAAGCTTTTGTAATGGGTAAAGGTTTGAGAGAGACTTTCAGAGTCTTTGGCTCTGAAGGTATTATACTTAAGTTTCAGATCCATGATCCTGTTTTCTTTGGTATGTGAGGAGCCGTCACAGTTGTGAACCAAGTCAGTCCATTCTTTAGTTGTTTCAAAGTTAATGACTGACTCTAATATATCAATTGGTAGACATGATATAATGACGCTTTTAAGGCATTGGTCTTGATTGACTACCATCCTCTCTTTATTTGACAATTGAGCATCAGGTTTAGGTAAACATTCAGCGGTCTTTGGTTTGAAAGAATCATCCGTAATACATGTAATATAATATGGTTCCATTTTAGTTAAGTAGTAAAGCATGCTCTTTTTCCACTTATTGAATTTACCAACTTCAAGTCGGGGAGCTATTGCAAAGTAGCTTCCTCACTTTTTTATCAAAAGGTTGGGGTACATCACTTTCAACCATGATAAGTTCTTGATTTTAAAAATGTTTTGAACTATTTATAAAACTTGTTTTATAAATCAAACCGCTCTGATACCATTTGTTGTTCCTTTTTACTATGATAGTTTAACTAAAGAGTTAACCTAACATAGTATCATGGTAAGTAATGTAATGAAAGACTTATAATAAGTTGTATAAACGTAAATTAAATAACACAAAGTTTTTCAATGTTTAAATTCTTATTAGAAGTGATTCAAAGAATTCAGATTGTCTTACTTTGCGGAATAAGTAAGACGAGTTGAATGACAAGTATTGCATGTGATCTCCTCAGTGAAAGTAAAACCTAACTTATACTCTGAGTAAAAACTATGCAAGCCAACTAAACTCTATTGAGAGACCTAGTTGTATTTTGGAGGAGTAAAGTGTTTGTGAATGTTTCAAAATTAATTGCACAAACTTACTTTACCTATTTACAACTATTCTATTTATAGGCTAAGGGATGGGTAATAAGTATGTATGCTAAAGATAATGGACAAAGTACATTCATACTTTGTCTTTATTATTCTACGTAATGGACAAACATATTTTAAGTAAAAATAGTAATGATAATTGTTTTTGTTATTTACCCATACTTGAATATGTTGACTTTGGTATATAAAGACTTGTACTTATCCTTTCAAATATATCACGCCTATTTTTCAGTTACTTAGACAGTTAGTATTCAAGAGTTGAGGAGATCAAAAAGGATTCAGTGATCTTATTGTCATCGGTCACTAAATTCATCACCTTCTTCTTTGGCTCAGGGATTTGATTCACTGAGTTCTGTCTCAGTAAATGGTGAATCTTTCTCCTAGACTTAAGTTGAACATCTTAAAAAGTCAACTCACTGAATGATTATTTATTAAGTGACTTAATTACATGGTTAGGATTATCTAACATTTATGATGTTTTTTATTTAAATTCTAAAAATAAAAATGATGGGCGTTGTCCCCGAAACCAAACAATTGCATACGGATTAAAATATTCTTGACGTGTTGAGTAGTTACCCTATCACAGTAAATTTAATCTGACGCATTGACCTGTTGTAACGTACAATCCAATGATGCACATCCTGATTAGCTGGATCATCAGATGTATTAGTTTGTACGTAACACAAAACCCTATACTTCATTTTGCAAATTATGATTTTGCATATAAGGTCTTACCAAATGCTAGTAGGTAAGATGCATATCACTTCATCTTGTCTGCCTTACTATTTTAGTTGACTCGAGTGTCCATTTTCAAAGTTTTACCCAATCAAAAGACAAATTATTGGCTTACAACGACTTTTTTGAAACTACGCATTCATAGTGGACACTTGCATGATGGGCTGTCTTCCACAAGGGAGTCAATATGATTAATGCAAGAATGTAACTTGGAGACTATGGATTGAGGTGTTTGACATGGTAAAATATTAGTATATTACGTTTGTCAATATCGCAACATGACCGTTAGTTAGTAGTCCAATAATCGAGACACTAAACGTAGCAGTTTCAAAAAACCTTGGCATATTTAAATGTATTCAAGAATTCAATTCTTAATTGAGGTGGATGGGATATGATTATTTGACTAGTAGATAGGAACGTTTACCAATCTAGATGCGGTGCTGTATAGATGTATTATTGAATTTATGCAAGTATCACATTTTGATTTTTTATTAATAAGAATACAGTTGACTAATATGATGCTTAAAAAGTCACCTAAGCAGCCGGGAAAACATGTGTGGGAACCGAATATCATCGGGACCTAGTATAATCATGAATCATGCCAGCTAATTTCTTTATTTTAACTATTTCTATCTTTTGTTTCTTTTTTTATAATTTTAGAGATGCAGTTAAATTATTTGTAGCCTTCGAGGTAAAAATTAATCTCACATGCTTTCAAAGAATACACCTGGCTTACGTCCAAGTACAGAAACATGTTGTCTGCAAATATGCGTGTCACAGTTTAAGGACTATAGAATCTATTTGGTAACCGATTATATGGTATTGGGCATTGATTGGTTTAGTGTTGATGACATTACACCCTTTTTTCTTTTGTTAATATGGTTACATGGCACCTTGACTAAATTTTAGCGCTATTACGTTTATCAAGGGAATCTCGTTTACCCTGTCATCTTTATTTCACGAAACAAGTAATGTAGATGTTTTTTTGTTTTTTTTGTTACTGTATAACGGAAAGGATATTTCTTCCATCAATAATATATATTGTGTTACATAGCGCTGGCTATATAAAAAGGCTACAATTGTAAAAATTACAACACTGAGCTCAGGCTTATAGAAGTCATGGTTGATGGTGAAAATGGAGATTTATTAGTTACCGTCGTAATCTAGATTGATTAGGTTGAACGGTTGTGTAAATGCATCTCCTAAGTACTGACCGGTCAGTGGTTCGAATGTGTAATCCTTTGTCATTCTTTTTTCGGATAAAGTGGCAATTACAAGTTAGGATCTTAAGTATAAGTAAACTTTTAAATCCCTTTAAATCATCTCTTGATCTCCTAATTCAACAAATCCCTGAAATCTCTTAAAAATATCTTGTGTGCATTTTCAATACTAATAATGGAGTATAGGGAAATAAGTCAACTATCTTAGTTTTGTACTTTTGCAAGTTAATTTAATCTATAAAAGGCAGTTACATGTGACATTCTTGTTGACTGAAACCTCTCCCTCTCAAAAATAAATCTCACTTCCTATCTGTATATTGAGTTTAATAAATAAGTTAAGTTGTATACATTATAAAACACCTTTTAGTTTATTGAGGCATATGCCATTACCTTAACAGCATGTGAAGGAAAAAGTCTCCACATTATGTATATGTTTGTGTAAGTTGCTCTGTATATATACTGGTCTCCTTGAAACTACGTAGCTCCTGTTAATATGGCTCAGTTAGTTGGTTCCGAAGAGATTGAGTCATTTGGAGTTGAGCTGTCAGAGATCGGAAGAAGTATAAGGTCATCTTTTCGTCAGCGTACATCTAGTTTGCGCGCAAATTCAGGAAAAGGTTCTGTAAAAAATAATGAAGAGGCAGATGATGGGAATCTTCTACAGTGGGCAGCAATCGATAGATTGCCAACATATGACCGTTTGAGGTCATCTTTGTTTGATGAAGATAATGGAGATGGCAATGATGTTAAAGGAAAAAAGGTGGTTGATGTCACAAAGCTCCTTGCTCCTGAGCGACACATGTTTATTGAGAAGCTCATCAAACATATTGAGAATGACAACCTTCGGTTGTTGCAGAAAATTAGAAAACGAACAGACAAGTAAGATTTTATTTGCTGTTTCAATACTTACACTAAATATAGTCCGGTGTTTTCTCTTCTTTGACACGTATTAAGTTCGATGATGGTAGCTTACAATTCTATTTGTTTTGTCAGTGTTGGTGTGCAGTTGCCGTCTGTGGAGGTGCGATATGAGAATCTTTGTGTGGAAGCTGAATGTCAAGTTGTTCATGGAAAGCCCCTTCCAACTCTGTGGAACTCTTTGCAAAGTATTCTTTCTGTAAGTATCTAACTTTCACCATGAGTTATCAGTTATACACACCATCCTGGCTTTTGTGAGGCATTTTTAAATCTGATGATATAATATGGAATTTAAAATTAAAAAAAAACATAAAATTTTAAACTATGTGAACTTTGAATCTTTTGTTCTTCTTTTGTTATGTTTAATACAATTTCTTTGGGTAAATGTATGTTTGAAGTTCATGGATACATATTTTATGCCAATAAGTTGGCCTTTTTGGCAAGGCTGCAATCAAAAGATGTTTGTAATTTGTTTTCATTATCATGCCACTAAGATCATGAATTGGTTGCCTCTCAACCACAATGGAGTTATATGACATTAAACTAACTAAAATGTAACTGCAACCAGAAATATAACCAGATTGGCCATTTTTGTGTCACTTGCCGTGGATCACCAAAAATATATTAAAAAAAACTACAAAAATCTACTGATTAACTATCTGGTCCGGTCTTTTTTTTATAGATTTTCTCTTGGTTTTTAGTAATACTCTGATCTAACATTTTCATGTTCTCTAACAGGGCATTGTCATGATAACTGGTTTGAAATCTAAAAGGGCTAAGATAACCATCTTAAACGATGTCAGTGGTGTCATTAAGCCAGGAAGGTAGGAATGCAGCATTATGACAGGACCCTCATCATTTTTATTTAACTTTTTTATCTTGTGAATACTATGTTTTCACTCTATATACTCTGCCTTACTAAATTGCTCTTGTGAGGAGTATTTATATCAAAGATATGGTAGCCTTTTTGGTCAAGTTAGTAAAAAATTGCTTATCTGCATAATAAGTAGTTTGGAATAAGCAGGTACCGATCAGCTTATTTATAATGTTCATTTGAATCTTTCCAACCAAACACATCAAACTGTTAATTCCAATCTATTAATAGTAAGCTAAAATACTCGTATCATCAAGATTTATGGGTATTCCAGTCCATGGAAATTGGAAAATAGTCCCAGTTTCAAATGCACTACTTTTACTTACATTAAGCTGTTGGGGTTATATAGGATTATAGCTATTAATTATTAAATTATTTAGTAAAATACTTATATCCTCAAAGTCCAAGCTCCAAGGGTATCCCACTCTCTTAGAATTAATTGCAGCTGCAAATAGTCTTGAGTAAAGGTGATATCTTGCAGTTAAATAGTATAATTGATTATGGCATTGTAGATAGGCTGCACAATTGTGGGAAGTCCTAAACTGGTCCATAAATATGAAACTCTCCCATTTGAATGTTTTCCAGGATTACACTGCTTCTTGGTCCTCCAGGATGTGGGAAGACGTCTTTATTGAAAGCACTTTCTGGGAACCTAGACAAATCTCTTAAGGTATTGGACTTGTGTAGCATGACATATCCATAAAAACAATAGTGTTGCCTGTATTTATGTCTGTTTTTGGACAAAGGTCTCTGTGTGATTTACCTGACAGAACTTGAGGTGTGGATCGTGATAGTCTTTTATCGTATATCGTTAAGTTATGGTCTCTGTTTAAATTGAATATCCATGATTAACAAGCTTACTAATACACGTGTTATGAGTATACTCTGTAATGGTTCTTTTTTTATTAATACAGATTAGTGGAGAAATTTCTTACAATGGATACAAACTAGAAGAATTTGTCCCCCAGAAAACTTCTGCTTATATAAGCCAAGAAGATTTGCATATCCCGGAGATGACTGTGAGGGAAACATTTGATTATTCCTCCCGTTTTCAGGGTACCGGAAGCCGCGCAGGTATGCACAAATTATATACCGTATAGTTTTGTACTCATTCCAATGGACGATGGTTTAAAAACTAATTTCAAATTGTGTTCTTCGCTAACAGAGATTATGCTTGAGGTTAACAGGCGGGAGAAAGAAAAGGGGATTTTTCCAGATCCAGATGTAGACACTTTCATGAAGGTAATGATTAAGGTTTGCTTGTGTATTCGTGTATCAATGGTAGTGGTATACCCTTTCATTTAATCTTCCACTAAAATCCTCTGAAACTTATGATGTTTTGTATGCGTTACCTAATTTCATGTCCACCATCAGGGGCATAGGGCAATTGGAAGTCATTTTCCGATATTCTTGAATGCATAATAACATAGTATGAGTGATGTTTCGTAATTATTCTTGGGCATTGAAGGAAACTGACTCGTATAGTATAGTGTATTTCAATTAATCAGCAGTTTATGATATATTCATGACAAGATTTATTTGAGAAACTTCTTCATGGAGGTCTAGCTTCCTATTGTACTTGGATAAAAATCTACCAAAAATAAGAGAATGTTCAAGCTACTAAAAGATGCACAGAATGAGGAATAACCCTTTTTTACTTTTAGGTAAAAATCCTATTCTACACCCCCTGAACCATTTTTAATGTCCACAGGCAATTTCTATTGAAGGACAAAAGACAACTCTGCAGACAAACTACATCCTGAAGGTATTTCTTTTTAGCTAACTTGAACTTGTATGTTACTTCGTGTCTAAATTAGGGATATATGTTCATTTCCTTCTCTGATCATGTTTTTGCAGATTCTTGGACTTGATATATGTGCTGATACAATGTTTGGAGATGCCTTAAGGAGAGGAATCTCCGGTGGTCAAAAGAAAAGGTTGACTACAGGTAACTATTGCACATAGTGTTTATATGACAGTCACGGTACACTTGCAACTGCTACCTAATAGAATCTAACATGTATGGTATTTTTCAGGAGAGATGATTGTTGGTCCCACTAAAGCTTTATTTATGGATGAAATATCAAATGGCTTAGATAGCTCCACTACGTTTCAGATTATTGCTTGTCTTCAGCAGTTGGCGCATTTAACAGATGCTTCTGTACTCGTTTCACTTCTTCAGCCATCGCCCGAAGCATTTGATCTCTTTGATGACATTATGTTGATGGCAGAAGGAATGATTGTGTATCATGGCCCACGCACTGATATTTTGGACTATTTTGAGGGTTTGGGTTTTAGGTGCCCTGAGAGAAAAGGGGTTGCTGACTTCCTCCAAGAGGTAATTTCACCATCTCTCGGTTCGGAATACCATCCTAGCTTTTTTTTAGCATGTTCTCATGGACAAAAGACTAATTGACAGGTTGTCTCAAAAAAAGATCAAGCACAATATTGGTACCGAACTGAACAAGCATATACTTATGTCTCTGTACCCACCTTATCCATGAGATTTAAGGAATCTTCGTTTGGAAAAGAAATAAAAGAGGATATCTCCAAACCCTTCACAAGATTGCCATGCCATGAGAATGCCATGTCCTTCGATGTGTATTCTCTTTCTAAATGGAACCTTTTTAAAGCTTGCATGTCGAGGGAGATTCTTCTCATGAAGAGAAATTCGTTTCTATACATCTTCAAATTTGTTCAGGTACAAGTCAATCCTTTTCAGATCGTTAAGCCTACTATCTTATATATATACTTATTACCTTATGATATATCTAGTTATGTGTCTTACTTCTGTGCAGCTTTTCATAGTTGCACTAATCACTATGACTGTGTTTTCCCGAAGTAAATTGAATGTTGATGTCATCGATGCGAATTATTATCTCGCATCACTCTCTTTCACGCTCATGATCCTTATGTTTGACGGGTTCCCAGAATTAACGATATTAATTACAAGACTTCCAGTTTTTTATAAGCAGCGGGACATGTTTTTCTACCCTGCTTGGGCATATGGACTTCCTGCATCCCTTCTTAAGATTCCACTGTCAATGTGTGTAGCCATTGTTTGGACATCTCTCACTTATTATGCTATTGGATACAGCCCTGAACCAGCAAGGTGAGCATCTTACAGACTACAGTATTTCTTTAAGTGACCATCATGCGTAAACACATTTTACTACAAATCAGACACGTAATGGATTCTTTAGGAATAGCCTTGAGGATGTAAGTTTTTAATGTTTCATGTGCTTTACAGGTTTTTCCGCCAGTTAGTTCTATTATTCGTGATGCACTACACGACAGGTTCCATGTTCCGGTTTTTAGCATCAGTATTTCGAACTATGCATGCTTCTACAACCGCAGGCAGTCTTTCATTTTTGTTTCTGTTATCATTCTGTGGCTTCGTTTTACCACACAGTAAGTCCCTTGTTTTCTTTTTTTTTCTTGCTATTTGATATGGATCCGTAACGCTTATAGAGCAATCTAAGGAATGGGAACTGGTTACAGATGCAATGCCTGGTTGGCTAAAATGGGCATTTTGGGTTTCTCCACTGACATATGGTGAAATAGGCCTTGCAGTGAATGAATTTCTTTCACCTAGATGGAATAAGGTAAATCAGTGGATTCCTTATTTTATATGCTGTAGGAGATTTTTTGGTCATTTTTTCTGAACTTATCAGGATTCATTTCAATTCCAAATTTTATCTTGGTTAAAAATGTTCATATCTGGTCAGCTAGCTATTCATTTTGTTAACTTTTTAAACCAGTTGATGCCTACAAACACAACCATAGGGCTTGTGACACTTGAAAGCCGTGGACTAAGTTTTGATGGATACTATTTCTGGATATCACTGGGTACTTTGTTCGGTTTTGCACTGCTATTTAATATAGGCTTCATCACGGCTCTAAGCTACTTGAAGGGTAAATTCATCTTGTTAATAATAAATTTCAAAGTCTGTAAAATAGGTCATACTTTTATTAGTTACTCACGTTATAAAATACTACAGCTCCTGGTAGACGTGCCCTTATTTCAAAGGAAATGTTATCTCAATTACATGGAAGTGAAGGATCCAAAAATGAGGCTCACAAGGATAAAACAGTCAGTAATTCTGCTACTACTGCCTCAGAGCCTAAAGAAGGTTAAATTTACTTTTTCTTATGTTGCCTTTGTGTTTAAAATCCTACCAAGTGTAGGCTGTAATTCTTACATAACCACGACAAACATAAACCAAGCAGCAACAATATGACAGCCAACAAGGCCAAAAAAATGCTCACTGGGATCATTGATTTGCATAGTGTAAAACATGAGCGTTGATATTTACCGGGGTAAGAAGCCCTTTTACCCAAAAAAATAAACATGAGCTTTGAATATCAAAATAAACATGACAAATTAAAGCACCCAAAAGCTACTACTAATACATACAGAGCACAAACCAAGAACAGTTATGTAAGTCTTTCAAAAAACAGAGCTAAAAAATTTAGAATCGAGAACGATGTATATGACTCTGATAAAATTCCCATCACCAAGCTCAACCAAATTGACAAAGATTGAATGCTGTAAAAAACTAGGAAAACAATAAAGATAGATCAAACACTTAGCTAATTGCAGTCTTTAGGATAACCAGTAGATTACAATGAGTTGATAAATCACACTTTGGTGGTCTACATGGGCTAATTACTCGGTCTTCACTATGCGCTGCTTAAGAGTAAAACTCCATTTAGTAAAGTATGTATGTTATTCTCCCAGTAAGCTTAAACCCCAAATATTGAACTCTTCAAATCTACAGCACTACATCAAACCCCCCTGCTCTCACAGTTAGAATCCACTTTCTGTAGTATATAAATAATTTGTGAGCACTAGACTTGACATTGTATCATTTGCACTAATGGGGGACTTGTTATACAGTTTTTTAAGACCCAAGTTGAATCTAATTTTGGAGTAGAGGGTGTTTGCTGTACATCAGTCGATGCTTATTCATTTTTTTTATCTTACAGGAAAAATGGTGTTACCTTTTGAACCACTCACGGTTACCTTTCAAGATCTACAATACTATGTCGAGCCCCCACCGGTAATTGGGCAAATTATATTAATCAAATTAAAAATTTTGAGTGTATTTTCTCAGATTATGCTATAGTTGATTGTTTTGTTATGTTCATCCAATGTCAGGAAATGAGAGAGCATGGCTTCACTGGGAAAAAGCTCCAATTGCTTCGTGATATTACAGGTGCTTTCAGGCCCGGTGTTCTTACAGCTTTGATGGGTGTAAGTGGTGCTGGGAAAACCACACTTCTTGATGTTCTTGCGGGAAGGAAAACCAGTGGCACTGTTGAAGGAGAGATCAAAATTGGTGGTTATCCTAAAGTCCAAGCTACCTTTGCTAGGATTTCAGGTTACTGTGAGCAAAACGATATACACTCTCCCCAAATTACAGTTGAAGAATCAGTGATATTTTCTGCTTGGCTCCGTCTTAATCCCGAGATTGATACGAAAACTAAATACGTAAGACATAACTTCATGAATTGTTGACATATATTATTTTACAGTTTATGGAAAGTAAATGCTACCGTTTTTGATGGCATCTACAGAGTTTTATAAAAGAAGTCCTGGAAACCGTTGAGCTTTATTCCATAAAAGATTCATTGGTTGGCATTCCTGGAGTTAGTGGTCTATCAACTGAGCAGCGTAAACGCTTAACAATTGCGGTGGAGGTTGTGGCTAATCCATCAATTATATTCATGGATGAACCTACAACGGGATTGGATGCTAGATCAGCTGCCATTGTCATGCGGGCTGTGAAGAATATTGTTGACACTGGAAGAACAATTGTCTGTACCATTCACCAACCGAGCATTGACATATTTGAGGCATTTGATGAGGTAACAAGGAGATACTTAATGGGAAAAAGACATAACTAAATCTTTTTAAGTAAAATTAATCATTTGAACTTAAGTATAATTTACGATAGCTCATAAGTTTCAGTTTGAATTCTGCATTTAAAAGATTTTATGATACTGTTGAAGCTGTTAAGAATGATGGTGCTTTTTGTATGAAAAATGTAACATCAAAGTATATCTGCTATTTTAAATGGAAAAGAGAAACGTTATAAAAGAAACAACTCATATGTCTGTGCTGCAGACCAGGTGTCATTGGTTAGAATCCATTAGGCCGCTCTCATGTTCTGTAAATATCTTGTTTCAGTAAGATTTCTTTCAGTTACAATGCTACGATGCTTGCTACTTAAGCACATATGGAACACTTAGTTTAGTATTTACGTTTGACAACCAAAGTAAGGTGTCATACATTAGATATACACCATACCTATAAATGTTCTCTGCGAGATGTTTTTTATGGCACTGTGCAGTTTATATTTAGGTAATCATGATCATCTTTAGGACGCTGTTGCCCTATGTTAGTATACTCTTTATGTGCAAGAACCCTAGGCGAGTAAGCTCTTTAGATTTTATATATTCAGTCTCGCCCTTTTGTGATTTCTTGTGAGTTTCTTCTAAGCCTATCCCAATTAGCTTTAATTTAATGCCTCTTGTTGGAAACAGAGAACTTTATTTTATTATTTTGTGATGGAAATTGAATCATGTTAACAGCTGGAATTCTTCTTTTAAGTATGGATAGAGATCTTCTAAAGTTCAAACGAACTTTACGGGTAAAGTTATCTCTTTAAGTATATGCAACTGTTGCTTATTTACCATTGTCCAATCCATGTTCATGCAGTTAGTCCTCTTAAAAAATGGTGGACGTATGATCTACTGTGGGCCATTGGGTCGTCATTCAAGTAACATCATTGAATACTTTGAGGTTAGTTGGTCTGAGAACAAGTGCACATGTTAGATGCGCATATAATCCTTTTCTGTTCCAATTGTATAAAATTTTGTCTATCTTATTTAGAAAGTCATAACTCGGATATTATCTTACATTCAAATGAAATTTATCTGAAACAGAGCATTTCTGGGGTACCAAAGATAAAAGACAACTACAATCCAGCAACATGGATGTTAGAGGTTTCTTCGTCATCTGGAGAAGCTGCACTTGGTGTCGATTTTGCACAAATCTATTCTACTTCAGCTTTGTATCAGTAAGTTGCATCGTCCACTTTATCTGATTTTTGCACTCACGGCATCTGGAATATACACTTAACATAATTTTTGTGCCAAGTAATGCATGTCATACATATGAACGATGATTGTGTATGCCATTTGTCATATATCAATAATAGTTGTTATCTTAAATATATGATTAAGCATTAACTGAACTCACAGTTACCTCTCCCATGCAAGGGAAATTATTGGGTACCCGATGATCAAATACATGCACTCATCTGTCCCCCTCGATGCCATTAAGATCATGTGATTTTTTGAAAGAGTTGATCATCCACAGTTTAGTGAACATGTGCAATGTGTTTTCACCGTGTACTCCCTTCTTTCCAAAACTAAACAAGACTTTTTTCCTCAAGCAGACCCACGTTGTTCGTGTATACCCTGGAAAATATATCTAATGACGTGAACTTGGGTCAAAAATTGCTTATATCTTTCAATTTTGGTTCCTGATTCGCTTCTGCTCAAATCAGGCATTTAGTATATCTCATTAAGATGTCTTCAAATGCAACAACAATTCAACACTTTGTTCCAAAAAAGTCGTATTTTCACTTATTTTTTCATCATACTCCACTTATAGTAGGTCAAAGTTTTCATAGATAATATCATATATAATATATATGACAAAACCTTTGGGGTGATTATATGTCAATGAAATTTATTCCTTACTTGACTTCTACACTAAAGTAGAAGGTTAGTCTGATCTGAGATGGAGGGAGCATTGTCACGTACCCTTCTGCTCTAGGTTTTGAAAATAGGTATCTGCGCTGCCATTGCACATGTATGTTAAATTATAGGAATGTTCAAAATATTATGACCTTTTCAGATTTCTGCATGTCATACCAGCCCATTTCGTGCCTTTAACACCCAATTTACATTTGTTAGCAGTACCTGCTTTCATAGTTTGAATATTTAATATTTATCTGACTACTTTTATGCATTTTCCATAATTTCAGGAGCAACAAAGACCTTGTTAAAACGTTTAGTGAACCACCTCATGGTTCACAAAAGCTGTATTTTCCAACGCGTTTTCCACAAAATGGTTGGAGCCAGTTTAAGGCTTGCCTATGGAAACAACACTTGTCATACTGGAGAAGTCCATCATACAACTTGATGCGTTTTGTGCATATTATTTTAACGTCGTTATTGATGGGGTTACTCTTCTGGGATCAAGGGAAAAAAATGTAAGTTTAAGTGTTCGTGTATCTCATGTGATCCTTGCATTATAATTCGGTTTGTTGGAAACAAAATATTTCTCCAGATGCATTTTGAAGTGCATTTTTGAAATGACATGATTCTAGTGATCTTACGAAATCAATAACTCTATCCAAATGACATGATTCTAGCTAGGAATCATCATGCATTAAATAGGAAGTGATCAAGTTAGCGCGTGTGTGAGATGGCCTACATACTTGGTTTCAGTAAAATTAATTCCTTACAAATATAAAAAAAACTTAGCACGTGTGAAATGATAAAGTTAAACAGGAAGCAAACATATTGCAACTCAGTGAAATGGACAGGATTCCTATATCATAATTCGAGCTCCTTTATATTTCCCTCGAAATGTACCCTCAAATTATCTGATATAATATTCTTCTGCGTGACAGACATAATGCGCAGAGTTTATTCAATATACTTGGATCGATGTACGCCGCTGTACTTTTCTGTGGCATAAACAATGCCTCTTCAGTAATACCATATGTTTCCATGGAACGAACTGTTCTATATCGAGAGAAGTTTTCTGGAATGTATGCATCATGGGCTTATGCTGTTGCACAGGTATAAAATACTATTTCTCTACTTGTATGCAGTAGATATACTACTATAGTTACTTAAGGTTTCAAAAACCATGTTTGAATCTATATATCTTTGCCGTGGGTGATAGAATCATAAACGAAGCAAAATTCTGTTTATACGATGTACTCAATGAAATGTTGTGAATTATCTTGTAGGTGACAATCGAGATTCCTTATCTCTTTGCCCAGGCATTGGTATTTGTGTCCCTCACATATCCTATGATTGGATATGATTGGTCAGCCTACAAGGTTTTCTGGTACTTGTATGCGGTTTTGTGTTCTTTGATGTACTTCACCTATTTGGGAATGCTGCTTGTTGCAATTACTCCAAGCTTTCCATTAGCTGCCATTCTACAGTCTGCATTTTACACGCTGTTTAACTTGTTTGCTGGATTCTTGATTCCTAAACCGGTAATTCCATGTTACTTTTTATCTTGCATATTGATCCCGAATTTTATTATGATATCTTTCATTGTGTTATGAGGTCCATTTTGGCATTTGTGGTCACCAAGACAAACAACAATGAAATTCATTTTGATTCTTCACTTTCACGTTTAGAAATTTATAAAATAAATATGAACAGAAAGATTGATTTCATTTCTAAGATATATATATGAAAAGATCCATACTCAAATTCATTATGATGTTGCTGGTCTGACCTTAAAAGTCAAATTTGCTACTTGTTGAATGGTTTTATGGAACCCTCTATTTAAACTTCTTTTTATTGCAGAAAATTCCTAAGTGGTGGATATGGATGTACTATGCGGCTCCCACCTCATGGTCACTTAACGCGTTGCTTGCTTCTCAGTTTGGTGATGTGCAAACGGAAATTGTAGTTTTTGGGCAATCCGAATCTGTCAAAAACTTTTTAAAAGACTACTTCGGGTATAACCAAGATCAGTTACCACTTGTGTATGTTATTCTTGGTCTATATCCTATTGTTCTTGCTACTCTATTTGCATATTGTATAGCAAAACTCAACTTCCAAAGAAGGTAACCTTTGATGTAACACTTAAGCATATATGGAGTACTGTATATTTTGGAAAAAGCTATGTGTATCTAAATCTTAACAGAGTGAATAAAGCTCACAACTCATATTAATTCGGATTTTTGATCTGAAGTTCTTGTATTAGGAATATTTTTCAGTAATCAGTATGGTGTTAATTAGTAGCTTCTAGCTATCTTTTTACTTGTGGAAAATTACTAGTCATCCCAAAAAACTGTTATGTTCAACGTTTCAAGGGTTTCTATATTGTGTTTGGTATAAATATGCCTATGGGAATAATGGAATGACAATGATATCCATTAAAAGTGTTTGGTATATGTCTATAGGAATCAAGATATCAATGCATACCCATAGACTCATAGTAGTGGGGAATATGAAAAAGTAATATAAAAACTAAGTCAAACCCATACCTATAGACTCATTCATATGAAAACAAAAGACTATGAGTCGGTAAGAAAACTAAGTGTAATATTTTATTTTTTTTGGTAACCATGGTTTTCGCTCTTTACGCTGACTAATCCACGGGGTTTGAACCCACTGCCACACAGACTCAAACCAGGTAAATCCCTCCCTTTTCAGAAGGTTGACGTGGCTAAGTGTAATACTGTGTTGTGGTATTTTGTGTATAACCAAAGGGGAGGGCCGGTTTTTGTGATGAAAAAGGGGAGGGAAATAATTAAATTTGAAAGTGTATAAGTGTTTAAAGTGTTAGTTCAAATGTGGTGAGGGTATTGAGTAAGTTGTGCATGCATGCATGAAATATAATACAAGATTTGATTGATTTACGTAAAAGTGGTAAAACCGAATGCATATGATTATGAAATTATTATGCTCATGAAAGTAATAATGTTCTTGCTAATCGTAGACTAAACTTAGTCTAGAGTCGGAACGCATTCAAAGACGTTTCTCGTTATACGCGAGTTAACCTAACGGTTATACGTTAAATCAAGTATTCACGTGTTCAAAGTAAAACGTTTCAAGTTAATAGGTAAAAGTTAACCTGAAAAATGTCACTTGTCACAATAAGCAATCTTATGTTATCTAAAATACTAATTTTTATCTTAACATTTTTAAGTAAAATAATCAAAATCTGATATGTGGGTAAAAGCTATCTATTTAATCACTATCAAATGGTTTACCGGTAAGGTTTTTGATTTCTTCACAAGAGGTCACAGCTCGTTATGTGTGCAAATTCGAGGTTGACCAAAGAAGGGTTGGAAAAAAAAGGGTCGAAAACAATCTCGCTGAAACCGCGTTAATGTTTGTAGATAAACGATATCTCTACTATTTATAAAGAGTTTATGTCTTTTCTTTAAATCTTGAATCTTTAAACTTAAATTAATATAGTTTGTTTAAATTACGCTTAATTACCTCCTTAATACACTTTAACTTTTATAATATCTAAACTTGGTAACTAGGGGTGTAAACGAGACGAGACAACTCGCAAATTACTCGAGATCGACTCGTAAACTACTTGAAATCGACTCGAACTAAACGAGTCGAGCTCGAGTTCGAGCTACTCGAGTATATTTTCGAGTCGAGTTCGAGCTCCAAAATACTAGGCTCGTGAAGCTTTTATATACATAAATCGAGCTTCAATTAAATTACACTTTTACCTTATATATACATAAATCGAGACGAGTCGAGCTTGATATGCCAAGTATTTATCGAGTTCGAGCATGAAATGTGAAAGAAATCGAGCTCGAGTCGAGTTTTATATGACGAGCCGAGCTCGAGCTCGAAAGATAAAGCTCAGCCGAGCCCGAGTAGAGTTTCGAGCTCGAGTTTTAGTATTTGAGTCGAGCTCGAGCTTGGCAATACTCGACTCGGCTCGTTTACACCCCTATTGGTAACTTTTAAAAAACACACTATATTAATTTTAAAAATACACACTTTGTAAACACACGCTTTAAAGCCGAACTAGAATCACAATTTCGAAAATATAATAATTTGCCGCTATACATCATGACGGCATTCATGCAGTTTATTTCAATGTCTTTTTTTTTCTTTGGAAATAACTAAATTGCAAACACCCCATTTAAAATTAGTAGAAGACACTATTACCCTTGTGTTGTAACTTTAACTAGGTTTTTAACCGGAGCGCGGGGTTTTCCGTCTTGCGGGGTGCATGCGTATGACGTGTAGTATGAGCGAACAATTTTCGTAAACATTCTGACGAATGTAAAAAGATGTCATTGAACTAAGATTTTAAAAAAGATACATGGCTAAGATACTTAAAAGATACATGGCTTTTTGAATTGCTAAGCGCAAAAAAAAAGATGCATGGCTAAGACACTCAAGATAGATGATGTTTGGAACTGCTCATCAAAATCGTTTATGCTTTTTGAAGCAAGTTGAAGCAAATAAATAATCAGTTGTAACCAATCTAACTAACCGAAGAATGAATCTCCACCACTTTCGCCAGTTGACCATTTGGACTATCAACAACACGTCCATGAGCATCAGATTCTTGACAGTCAAATTGGCCCGGTTGCTCGGGCGCTGAAGTTAGAAGTAACTCCACATGCTCCCTGATACTGCTTCTTTCCATCCTGTAATGAAAAATAGTGTATTGCAACTGTTGTTAGAAATAGGTAGTCGGTGCCTTGTTAAATGGGCAATGCTAATTTGTCAACATTTCAAAATTAAGAATGTCCAAATTAATGTTCAACCATATTAAATCAAAACAAATAGTGACAAAGGCATATATCATTTCCTAATATTTTTTCCAACTCAATCGATTTTGAAGACAAAAAAGCATTAAACAATCACTTAATGAATAAAATGAAACCATGTTTTTCGTTATTGGAGGATCTTTGCTAAAGTGTAAAAAAAATTCGATTCAAATTAGTTAAAATTAAGCTAGCATCTATAATGGAGTAACTTTAAATTAAGAATCAATTCACGTTATTGAAATCATTCACAATAAAATTCCATGAACGCGACCTTTGGTCCTACCTAGTTACAGCATTATTCAACAATACGGACAACACCTTGCATTGTCACTATCGTTGTGATGGTGAAGTTGCGTAGGTGTCCCAAAATGCACCAAACTTTTAAAAAAATTGTTTTATCCTACTATCCTACCCATACAGCCCACCCATTTGCAGTTAACCCGAAGTTTTTTAAGTAACTGTTTCATCCCAACAGGCCAATAAAACAAAAAAAGCTGACCTGGAAGTGTGTAGACATTTTTCCATTAATTCCTTCCGCATTGGATTTGCCCAGTCTTTTCAGAAGGCTTAAAATGTACTCAGTTTTCGGCTGAAGCGGCCTTTACGCATACGCCACTGCGCATTTCCTGATTGCTTTACCTCGGGGAGTCTGATGCACTCAAGTAACTGATTCGACTCTCCTCGCGCTTCATGCACACCTGAACCCAAACAGATTATGCCATTTAGAGAAACAAACCAAACTGAACACATGACTGGTATATGTTGTACTGTTGTACAACAGGTTAAGATTGGTCACCTAGCTTTATTTGTTAAGAATATTCAATAATGGCATGTCAACAAATCTTTTGGCCAAGTCTACTTTGTGATGCTAAATAAGTCACAAAAGCGTGCGTCACATGTTTATTAATTAACAGATTTCTTACCCTACAGATGTGTAAGCCTGCTATGGCGTTAGCTTGTGCAATTGATATAAGCTGATCGTCATTAGCATTTGTGAACATGCACACTACACCCAAATTTGCAGACTTACCAATGGATACACGGAGGCTGTCACCACATCTTATGATCTTGATCCCACTAATCGTAATATATAAAAAACGCATCTTATTTCATCTCTGGCAAGTTGCGACACACGTATTTCACGATTCTTAATACTATTTCCCTAAGGTAATAAAACGTACTGCTTAGATAAGCGATGTCTGTTAAAAAAATTAGAATTGGTTGCAGATCTTACATGCTTATTGTTTCTGCTTATATGCTCACATTTTAACCACTGTTGCCAGAACATATGTGTTCTGTAGGTGTGTTGTCCAGATCGTGAGCTATCGTGTTCTGTGCAATGGGTTTGTTATGACGTGTTTCTTTACATCTTGCCAAAGGTCTGAACGCGCAAGCAACAACTGCTGATCTTGGACGCCTGAATGCAGACCAACATCTGAGAAGGCAAAAAAATGCAAGGCATTAGAAACCAACTTGTTTGTTTATAAGATTTGTTAATAACTTTAAAAAGAAAACAACTATTTGCCTCGATACCATTGTAAAAGCCGCTTTTAGAGCAACTCCTTCTATTGATTCTTTCCACCTTTCAACGTTTTTTGCATTTCAACTCATCCGCCACTTCCCAAATTTTTAACCCCAATACAGCATATCACATGTTTTACATTCGTTATGGCATTTGTGCTTAAATTAATCTTCTAACAGTTAATAAGTGTCTCATACCTATAACTAATGTGGGAACATACAAAGCAAGGATTGCATCTCAGTATGTAGGACACTCTGAAAATAAAAAAATCAGCTGTATTAACCACTCCAAACTTCTTAATTAGACGTTTAAATCACTTGAGCTAATACTTACTTGAACACAAACTTTATAGAAGATAATTTGTTGCTCATGGGAGCTATTTATTATCAAGTTGGTTATAGTGTATGTAGTTTTACCAGCCTGTTATACCAAAAAGAATAAGCACATATGAATAGCAATCCAACGGATGGAAAAATAAGAAGAGT
>BQNB010056507.1:0-38644 GCA_026074375.1 Tanacetum coccineum | reverse complement strand
CCTTCTTGGAGTCCTAACTAGGTTGGGACTGCTAGTGCCAAACACCCCTTTAAGAAACTCAAACCCATTTTAAGCTTATAAAACTTTGAGTTTAAGCTTTAATTCAAGATACAAGATGTTAAATAGCTTATAACAAGTCTAATAAGCAAATTTTAATGATCAAATACCACTTTTAAATAAGCTATAAACTAATGCTACTTTTTTTAGATTTATGATAGATTTTTATAAAAACTTAAACCAATGAATTTTAAACTACCAATAAGCAATAAACAGTAATCTAAGACAATAATAAGCATATAATAAGCATGAATAAGCAGAAATATCAGCAATAAGAACTATAAATAGCTATAAGCAGTTTTGAGCTAAAATATTGAAAATATAGAACTTACAAAGCCCTTGCTCAAAACAGGGCAAATAAGCTTACAATAAGCTGATCTACAAGCTCTAGCTTGTCAGAGACAAGCTAATGAAACCCATAAGCCCATCCAGGTTTGGCTTATCATTCACTTTTATCTTTTTGAGTGATTTTTGGTAAATGACTTAAACACTATAAGTTATTGAAAAACTTATAGTGCTTGAGTTAACACCTTAAGTATGAGATAAAAAAGGGCTTTTGTGAGCTTATCAAACGTATTTAAAACATAAAAGCATTAACTTAAAAACAATTTTAACATAAAAACTTGGATTTCATTAAACTTAATAAAACCGTACAAAGCTTTAAAAAACAGTACAATAAGCTAAAAAGACTTAAATATAAGCTGAAAAACTCAAAAACTAAAAAACTAGATGCCTTTGAAGGCTTACAATGATCTTATTTATAGAGAAAACTAAGGTCTTGGGGTCTTCTTCTTGTGTTTCTTCTGTGAGAGAAACAAGAGGTGTGTTTCTTATGTGAGGTAAGTCCAAAATCCATCCTAGCCATCAAATTTGCTTGGTCTCCAAGTCCTATCATCTTAGCCATTGGTTCTTTGTCTTCTTCCTTTGACGAATGGGGTTAAAGGGGATTGCCAAGGGGGATATTTGGTATTGGTGAAGTGGGGTAATGGGAGAGAGACATTTTTGTCATGGGGTGCAGGGTAGCAGAGGTGGGAGAAAGATAAATAATAGGAAATGGCGGGAAATGGATTATAACATGGTAACGAGGTTAGTGTATGAGGACTAACCACGTTAGTCCTTAAGGACTAACGGTGAAAACCTCTAGGTACCAACGGTGTAAAAGTTTTAGAAGGTTTATGATTAAATGGTAATGGGCTTATGGATTGGGCTGAGTTTTAGGATTTTAGACTTAGGGCTTTTAAAACTTAAAGGTTTTATAGATAAAGGCTTAATGGGCTGACCCGACCCATTAAATGGGTACGGGTTGGCCCATTTAAGATTTCTTCGTTTTCGACTTCGTCTTTGACTTGTTGACTTTGACTTTTAACTTTGCTTTTCATGCTCTTGTCATTCCCGTGCTCGGTTTTGTTCGTTTTGACTTGATTTTTGTCTTTTAGTGAATATCCGATACCTGCACAGTATATAAAGCAAAACAGGCAGATATTCGGCATTTTATGTCTGTTTTTGGTCATTTAGACTCGTTTTAATAGGTAAAAGGTATGTGTAATTAAGCACATACCACCGTGCAACAAGTTCAGGGGAGACAAGCACAAAATTATTCTGGTACTACTTATAAGGGCAATGCTACGAGTTCAAGGGGAAATACTACAAGTGGACAGGCAAGAGTTGTTAAATGCTACAACTGCCAAGGTGAAGGACATATGGCTAGGCAATGCACTCAGCCAAAGTGACCAAGGAATGCTGCATGGTATAAGGAGAAAGCAATGTTAACAGAAGCTCAGGAAGCTGGACAAATATTAGATGAGAAGCAACTCACATTTCTTGCAGATCCAAGAATTCCAGCAAGTCAAACTCAGACAATCATTCCTCACAATGCTGCCTTCCAAATTGAGGATCTCGATACATATGATTCAGACTGTGATGATCTCTTGACTGCACAAGCGGTTCTTATGGCCAACATTTCCAACTATGGTTCTGACGTTATCTCAGAGGTACCAAATTCTGAAACCTATCTAAATGATATGGATGTGCATGAATTGCAGGATTTTGAACAATCACCTGTTATGGATTTTACAGATAACGAGATATCTTAGTATATAATATATTCCATAATCCTCAATAATGCAAGAAACCAATAGGCAACTGTTAAAATACAAAATTTGCAGGCATAACAAATTCAATGATTTTATCTGTGATTGAACAAATGATTAATCATGTTAATAATTAGGAAAAGGCTAATAAGGAACAGAATAATGAATCAAAACCGCTGAGCTAGAGAGATATAAGGAAAGGATCAAAACTTTTGAACAACATCTTAATATTGATTTAAGCAGTCGTGAAAAAATGATTGATTCTCAAATGGATGATATGATTAGGGAGAAACTTGCACTCAAAGAAAAAATTGACTTACTTGAGTAAAATCTTTCAAAACAAATCAAAGAAAAGTAATCTTATTCAAAACCTTTTACAGTTTTCAAAAATGAATCCAAAGAAAAAGAAAATAAATATATGAAAATGAAATTGATTTGGAAAAGAAGATTAAGGACTTGATTAATATAGTTAAAATATAGTGGGTCAATCTGCTCAGACAGTGCACATGTTAACTAAGCCGCAAGCGTTTTATGATAATACACACAAACAAGCTCTAGGTTATCAAAATCCGTTTTACCTTAGGAAAGCTCAGCGGATAAAACCAACCTTGTATGATGGTGCTGTTATATCTAAAACACATGTTGCTATGCCTGTGATTGATGATGAAGAAACATTGATTTTGGAAGAAGAGAGTCGATAAAAAATGTTTGAAAAGGCAAAGGATCCTGAAGTTATTGCAAAGAAAATTTCTCATAAACCTATTGATTATGAAAAATTAAATAGCCTAATTGAAGATTTTGAAACACATTTTTCTCCACAACAAGAATTATCGGCTGAACAAGCGTTTTGGTTTCATACGTTCAATCCTACCATTGAACCTTCTTACTCACCACCTGTCATAGTGGATGTTCCCAATGAACTACCTAAGGTGAGTATGATGAATGCAAGCCTTAAAAAGATTAAATTCCACCTCACCCAGTTTGACTCTGTGGTAAAGAAGAGGATAACACCTAGTGCTCTTGAAGAAGGTGAATGGGGGTTTGAACATACAAAAGCTATTTTTAACAATGAAATTATTCCATTTCTAAAATCTTTAAAAGACATCTTCAATGTGTTTGATAAAGATCTTCTAAATGAAATAACGGAAGTACAAATAGTTTTTGATCAAATGGAAGCGTCAGATTCAACATTTTTTTAGTTGATAAAAAATGTTTGGAAATTGCTAAGAAAGAAATTCTTTTGGAAAATGATCGACTCTTACAAAAAGTCAGTCTCAGGATGTTCTGATAACTGTGATGAATTCTATGTCTTTGAATAATGATTCTGTGAATGTGAAAATGCAAAAGTGTGAATTGTGTGAAAAGTGTTTGAATCTTGATGCTAAGCTTTCCAAATCAATACAAGCATATAATGATCTTTTGAAAAATCACTCACAACTTGAAAAACATTGTATTTCTCTCGAAGTGTCAATGCAATTAAAACAAGAAGGTTTTCAAAATGATGAATCTTGTGTTAATCAAAATGCTATTGAAATTCAAGAATATTTTGAAATCAATGATTTGAAAGCTCGGCTATAAGATAAAGATACGACCATTTGTAAGTTGAAGGATACTATTAAATCTTTGAGAGTGAATACCAAGGAAGAGAAAGTTAATCCTAATAAATGTGATCTTGAGCCCATAAATAAGGAACTGGAAAATAGTGTGGCAAAATTTCTTTCTGAAAACGAACGTCTTTGTAATGAAATTAATCATGTGAAACAGGTTTTTAAAGATTAGTTTGACTCAATCAAACAGACACGTGTTCGTCATAAAGAACAAAGTGACTCTTTAATTAACAAACTGAACTTAAAATCTATGGAAAATGAGGATTTACAAGCTCAGATTCAAGACAAGGTCTTTGTGATAACATCATTGAAAAACGATTTACAAAAATTAAAAAGGAAAGAAATTGTTGAAAATGTTGTACACATACCTTCTGCCACCACTATTGCTCCAGGCATGTTCAAGCTTGATTTAGTACCGTTGCCTCCTAGGTTATTGCAAAATAGGGAAGTTCACATAAACTATCTTAGGAACACTCAAGAACAAGCTAATATTCTTCGGGAAATAGTTAAACAAGCTAAGGCGAAACAACCTTTAAATAGCTAGTTAGACCTTGCCTGTAAGTATGCCACAAGAAATCAGGAGTTGCTTGTATATGTTCAAGATACGTGCCCTAATGCGATAACACCTAGTACTAAGAAGGTTGCTGTTACACCCATGAACAATGTCAAGAACGTTAGGTTTGCTGAACCTCTCACACCCTCAAGCAACATTAAACAGGTAGAGTCTTCTAACACTTCAGATTCTAACACACCTATGTTGTCTTCTACTAGAGTGAAGTGTTCTACTAGTAATTGCGGATCAAAGCCTCCAGGCAATAAAACGAATGATAGGATCTTGCAAACACCAAGTAGAAACAAGAAGAATAAAGTAGAAGCCCAACCTAGGAAAGTTAATAAAATAAATCGTGTTGTTAAACCTGTTAGTGATGTTGATATTAAGTAGTCATTGTCAAATAAGAATTCTGATATTCTCTGTGCTACTTGTAATAAATCTTTGTTTGATGGTATTCATGATAAATGTGTTCTTGATCTTGTGCAAAATGGGAATAACCATACTAAATCTGCTAAGAAACATAAAAAGCAAAATGTTTGGAAACCTATGGGTCATGTATTCACTGAAGTAGGATTTAAGTGGAAACCAACAGGCAGAACTTTCACTATAGTTGGTAACTTGTGCCCTTTAACTAGGTTCACCTTAACTAACGTAGTGCCTCCTAAGCAAACCACTTCCCACTCAGATGATATACAAAAACCAGAGTTAAAAGTCTACACCAGGAAACTCAAAAATGTTAAAAACATAGTTTCGAGGAAAATAGCTAAGATTGTAGAATCTAAGAATGCTAACCACTCAGAACCCAATCAAACTTGGGGATCCAATGCTACAAATATTCCATCATCTTCTTCTCTTGTCATGACAGGTTGTCCAGATTGTACTCTGGTATCTGGACTCAGGATGTTCAAAACACATGACAGGGAATCACTCTCAGCTCATGAACTTTGTCAGTAAATTTCTGGGTACTGTTAGATTCGGGAACGACCAGATTGCAAGAATTATAGGGTATGGTGACTATCAGCTGGGAAACATTATTATCTCAAGGGTTTACTATGTTGAGGTACTTAGACATAACTTGTTTTTTGTTGGCCAATTTTGTGATGCGGATCTTGAAGTTGCATTTTAGAAACACACTTGCTTTATTTGCAATTTAAAAGGTGTTGATCCCCGTGAGACAAATTTGTACATAATTTCTCTTGATGACATGCTTAAGTCATCTTCGATCTATCTTCTATCAAAAGAGTTAAAGACTAAGAGCTGGTTATGGCACCGTCGGTTATCTCATCTTAACTTCGGTACGTTGAACAAGCTAGCTAAAGACGATCTTACAAGAGGAATTCCTAGGCTTAAATTTCACAAATATCATTTGTGTTCAGCATGTGCATTAGGGAAAAGCAAGAAAACCTCTCATCAACCCAAAGCTGAAGACACTAACCAAGAGCAACTATATCTTTTGCATATGGATTTGTGTGGCCCGATGCGTGTGGCTAGTATTAACGGGAAAAGGTATATCTTAGTGATAGTCGACGATTACTCAAGACTTACCTGGGTTAGATTTTTGAAGACAAAAGATAAAGCTCCTACGGCCATCATCAAATGCATCAAAAATATTCAAGTTCATTTGAAAGCCACAGTCCGAAATGTTCGAATAGATAATGGAACCAAATTTGTCAATCAGACACTTCGTGAATGGTATGAAAATGTTGGCATCTTACATCAAAATTTTATAGCTCGCACTCCTTAGCAAAACTGTGTTGTCGAAAAGAGAAATCGGACTCTTGTTGAAGCTGCTAGAACAATGCTAATCTTTTCTAAAGCTCCATTATTTCTCTGGGCCAAAGCTATTAATACAACTTGTTATACCCAAAACCGTTCTTTGATATGCCTCTGATACAACAAAACTCCATACGAGCTTATGCAAGATAAGAAACCAGACTTATCATTCTTTCATGTCTTTGGTTCACTTTGTTATCCTACCAATGACCATGAGGATCTAGGAAAATTTGATGCAAAAGCAGACATTAGGATTTTTGTTGGTTACACGCCTGTAAAGAAAGCGTTCAGAATCTACAACAAAAGGACCTAGATAATTACTGAAACAATCCATGTAATGTTCGATGAGCTAACAACTATGGCTTCTGAACAATTCAGTTCAGGACCCGGGCTTCATTATATGACTCCTGCTACACCTAGTACAGGACTCGTATCAAACCCTATTTCTCAACAACCTTGTATTCCACCAATTAGAGATGACTGAGATCGTTTGTTCCAACCAATGTTCGATGAATACTTTAACCCTCCACCAATTGCTGTTTCTCCAGTTCAAGAAGCTGCTGCTCCAAGAGCTAAAGTATTAGCTGATTCTCCTGTGTCAACTTCCATTGACCATGATGCTTCATTAACAAGTATTCCTTCATCACAAGAACATGTACAGTCTCCAATCATTTCTCAAGGTTTTGAAGAATCACCAAAAACACCAACATTTCATGATGATCCACTTAACGAATCTCCTAATAAAGACTCGACTCCTCAAGGATCATCATCTAATGTAAGATAAATCCACACTTCATTTGAACACCTTGGTAGATGGACTAAGGATCATCCTATAGCAAACGTGATCGGTGATCCTTCTCGCTCTGTATCTATAAGGAAGCAACTTGAAACTGATGCCATGTGGTGTTATTTTGATGCCTTCCTTACTTTAGTAGAACCCAAGAACTTCAAACAAGCAATGACCGAACCGTCATGGATCGATGCAATGCAAGAAGAAATCCATGAATTTGAAAGACTTGAAGTTTAGGAATTGGTGCCATGTCTAGATAACGTGTTCTTGATCAAACTCAAATGGATTTATAAAGTCAAAACAGATAAATCTGGTGGGGTACTAAAGAATAAGGCTCGACTAGTTGCTCAAGGATTCAGATAAGAAAAGGGTATCGATTTCGAAGAATCATTTGCATCGGTTGCTAGAATTAAGGCCATTCGTATCTTCGTAGCATATGAGGCTCACAAGAATATGATAATCTACCAAATGGACATCAAAATGGCTTTCTTGAATGGCAAGCTCAAATAAGAGGTCTACTTTTCTCAACGAAAATGATTTGTTGACCAGGACAACCCATCGCATGTGTACAAGCTCAAAAAGGTTCTTTACGGTCTAAAACAAGTACCACGTGCATGGTATGATCTGCTGCAAGCTTCCTCGTCTCTCAACAATTCTCAAAAGGTGCAGTTGATCCAACACTGTTCACATGGCATGCTAGAAATGACATATTACTGGTACAAATTTATGTTGGTGATATAATATTTGCATCAACTAATACTGCTATGTGTGATGAGTTTGCTAATCAGATGACCAATAAGTTCAAGATGTCGATGATGGGGCAAATGTCATTCTTTTTAGGATTACAAATATCTTAAAGTCCTAGAGGCATCTTCATAAACCAATCTAAATATGCTTCTAAAATTGTTAAAAAATATGGTTTGCATACTACTAATTATGTCGACACACCCATAATTGAAAACAAAAAATTGGATGAAGATCTACAGGGGAAACCAGTTGATGCTACACTTTATCGTGGCATGATTGGATCCTTAATGTATCTTACAGCCAATAGACCTGACCTAAACTATGTTGTCTGCTTATGTGCCCGATATCAGGCTAAGCCTACCGAAAAGCACTTACAGGCGGTGAAATGGATCTTTCGATACCTTAACGGAACTATTAACATGGGACTATGGTACTCAAAGGATACCGATATGTCACTCACAGCTTATGCATATGCCGATCACGCGGGGTGTCAGGACACTAGACGTAGTACATTGGGAAGTCCTTAGTTCTTAGGTGACAAACTTGTTAGCTGGTCGTCAAAGAAGCAAAAGGGCACTACTATCTCGAGTACAAAGGCTGAATATATTTCCTTGTCTGGATGTTGCTCACAAATCCTATGGATGCTTCACAACTAACAGACTATGGTTTTAAATTCAATAAGATTCCTCTGTACTGCGACAACAAGAGTGCGATTGCTTTATGCTGCAAAAATGTTTAACATTCAAGAGCTAAGCACATCGATATTCGCTGCCATTTCATAAAGGAGCAAGTGGAGAAAAGAATCGTGGAACTATACTTTGTCCGGACTGAATACCAACTGGATAACATCTTTACTAAACCATTGCCTCTAGAGAGATTTAACTTCTTGATCGATAAGCTTGGTATGAGAAGCATGTCTCCAGAAGTGTTGAAACGTCTGGCAGAGGAAACGAACGAGTGATGGTGGTAACTCATATCTTGTATATATGTATATATGAAAACATAAAAAATCCAAAAAGAATTTCCTTTTATAAAATTTTACAAAAACAAAATAAAAAAAAAATAAAAAATCAGAAAAATATAAAAATATGTATCTCTAGCATGTCTTCTGAAAATCAATAACATTTACGGCCTTAGAAATGTCATTCAATAACGATACGAAGGTGTAAATGAAGTTCGAGTAGAAGTTTCATAAGTTTTCAAAACATGCCAAAATGGCTTGCTATTATTTCAGATAGCAACCCGGTCATCATCTTAAAGGCGTGCATGTCGTCAAAAAGACAACTTGACCTCACAACGGGAATTATTTTTCTCGGGAATGAATTACGTTATATTCATTCAAAGGCTTGTAATTACTTTGCATTACAACCCGCGCTTCTTATAATCCGTAAGTGTACATGTCAGTGTGCTTATGTGTCAAAATAAGAGAAATCTTATTTTCTTGGGTGTTGATTTTCAAAATATATAATAATCATATTTTAGATTCAACAGATCATCATTTTTCTAAGACAATTTTGAACCATCAAATAACGACTACAGCCCTTTAACTAGAAAACGGGTCATTATTTGATGGGGGAGAAACTGTCAAAATCATCTTCTTCATAATTAATAAGGTGTTATCAGAAAAGGTTTTTAATGGTGTCGGGTGAATAATTAAAGAGGAGTTTATTAATTTCAACTCAATCGAGCTTTATTTGCTATATGTTTAATCTTGTTGGTGTATTAATACAAAATGTAAGACTTTTTCTTGATTCTAAACCTTAAGGACTAGTTTTGCCACTTAGGAAACTTTAGTATGCCTTAGGAATAGTTTTATAAAAAGGTTATAACATTATTAAACCTCAAGGGGCATTTATGCCAAATCTCAAAAGATTCAAACATAAACACCCCCTTGCCCTGTCATTGTTAAAACACGCAAACACAAACACTTCACAAACCTTTAACCTCCATTGATAACCTTCAAGACCCTCAAGAACTCACACTATTCTCGTTTGAATCTTAAGGTACACACGTTTGAATGATACAATACCCATATATCTGACCAAACCGTGGATTGTAACTCGAAAAACCCTAAAAAATGACTTAACATGAAAACACTTTAAAAGGTGGATGAAAAGTTAAGTTTTTTGAGGGGTTTTGGTCTATTAAGGGTCTAGTTGTTGTGGCCAAAATAGTTTTTGATGGGGTTAACTCCTTCGTAGGATTCGTTCAATTCTTGATATCAAAATAGTTAAATATCAGGCAAAACTTGAAAATAATCATGGGTTTGGGTTTAAGAAGCATTATAAAGACTGTGTAAGTGTATTTAAGTGACTGGTTACATGGTTACATGCTAAATCTTGAAATTTATGAGTTTTTAATTTCATGAGGCTCGAACGTAGCTTAAATCAAGATATCTATGGTCTATGTGGTATATGTCTGTGTGTGTATCCTAGTTACACGTGTATCAATTCTTTGCATTGTGTGTAGGTGTATCAATTTGTTACCTTGTATTTGTTTGCCTTATCCCCTGTTGTAAACCCTTTCTTGCATTAATAATCTTGAATCATGATCTAGATTGTCTATCAGTATTGTATATATTTGCTTGTATATAAACTGTATGTGACAACTCTTAGCAGAATCATGACTTCCATCACCGCTCAACAAACCAAGCTTGATCTTGAACTTGTTCCCAAAGAGAATCGACTTGACATTGGAAAATGCAATGGAAGAATCCCTCGAGGATTGAAACCAAAAGAAGAAACATTTTAAGTTGTTCTAGATGCACTTGCACTCACTCCATGCTATCCTGCATTTCTTATCACTGCCGATGTCCCTGAAGTATATATGCATCAATTCTGGTATTGCATATACAAACATAAAGACTTCTATAGATTCAAGATTGACAAGAAGAAACGATTCAAGCTTACTTTGGAAGTCTTCAGAGATATCTTTCAAATTTTCCCATGAGTACCTAGTCGTGACTTTGATGCTCTTCATCCTGAAGAAGACACTATATCTTTCTTAAGAGATCTCGGTCATACTAGGGTTATCAATTTACTCAATGATGTTGTTATCGATCAGATGCATCAACCATGGAGAACTTTTGCTGCTATAATCTACAGAAGCCTATCTGGAAAAACAAGTGGACTTGACAAACTTCGTCTTTCCTAAGCACAAATCCTTTGGGGCATGTACCATCAGAAGTATGTAGACTATGTGGAACAACTCTTGGAAGACTTTACTTATCAGATTGACAACAAAGTTTACAAAAAGCAAGAAAAGATGTACTACCCTTGTTTCACCAAAGTTATCATTCACCACTTCCTCATTCAAGAAAAGTCACTTTCCTGGAGAAACAGAATTGGGATGCACACCTCTAAAGATGACTACTTTATTAACACTTTAAGATTTGTTTCAAGAAGAGAAGCATCTTAGATTTATGTAGCAATCTACCTGAATGTTTGACAAGTCCAGAGATGAAGGAAAGTAAAGCGTACAAGACTTATCTTGGCTATGCTACAGGTGAGATGCCTCCCAAGGTTGCTAGAAAATTCAAGAAAGCCTCTCCATCCAAGAAGGAAAGTGAGCTAGTCCCTGGAGATGAAGAACCTGTCAAAAAGGGCAAAAGATTAAAGACACCTGCCAAAAAGTTTGATTCTAAGCCAACAATAGGTATCATCATCAGAGAGCCTCCTATTGAAACAAAGTAAAAAAGAATGGAAAATGAAAAAGTAGATGTAGCTCATGGAAAAGGAATAGAGCTGCTATCTGAAGTAGCTCTTTCTGAAAAAGATCAAATGAAGGAAGCAAGAATGAAAAGCTTAAGGGACTTTCACAAGACTCATCTTAGTGGTTCCGGTACGGTTGCTGAGAAACCACCAAGTGTTGAAAAGATCACACCTACTGTTATAAGTGAAGGAACTGGTGATAAACCAGGGGTTCTCGATGTGACCAATGATGACTCTTCTGAGAGTGAATCTGAGTCTTGGGGAAATGATGAAGATGACAACAACAACGAACAAGAATCAAGTGATGAAAGCAGTAAGCAAGAGAATAAAGTGAAGAGTAAGAATTAGATTCAGAGCAAGATGAAGAATCTGACGATGATGATCAAGAAGAAGAGTTTGATCAAGAAAATGAATCTGAAGATGATGAGATGAAAAGTGATGAAGAACAAGGAATGGATGATACTACCGACCAATTTGATGATGATGCAGATGCAAGATTAGAAGAACCCACTGAGACTGCTACAAGAATTGTTCAAGGTGAGGGTAATGATACTGAAATGACTGAAGCTCAACAAGGGAATGAAAATTTAGAGACTACTCAAGAACAAGTTGTTGAAGATGCCCATGTGACAATTTCTACTATTCTGAAGAAGACATAAGTCCCTGTTACTAGTTCTTCCCGCTCATCCAACTTGGCATCTAAATTCCTAATTTTTAGATATTCCTCAAACTGATGCAGAAATAGTGTCTCCACTAGATGTTCATGTCCACCATGAAGTCCCTAGAACTCAAGCACCCACTCTCCTTACAATACCAGTTTTAGTTATCCTTGAATCATCACCGGTATTCACAAACATTCCTCAATCATCATACACCATCACTCCTACACCAATACAGGCTACACCCACTCCTCCGCCGACAATTGAAACTACAAATCCTCTATCTAATCTTCTTGATTTCTCATCAGTCTTTTGATTTAATGATAGAATCACAGCATTGGAAAAAGAAGTTGTTGATCTTATGAAAGACCCTCTACACACTCAAGTGACATCTTTAGTTGACAGTCATCTAGACACAAGGTTGGGAGAAAACAGACAAGAATTCATGAACTTCCTTTCAAAGTCTTTCACGGTAAGAATCAAAGAACAAGTAAAAGATCAGATGCCTCAGATTCTGCCCCATGAAGTGTCTAACTTCGCTCCACCTGTGATTGAAAAGTTGATTAAAGAATTATGTGCTGAAGTTACTCTAGCAAAGGTGTCTTATCAACCACAATCTACTTACGAGGCTGCTTTTACACTTACTGAATTTGAGTTAAAGAAGATTCTAAGGGTCCATGGATAAGCCCACTAAGGGTCTATGGCTGGCCAAGACTATAGTATAAGTACCCTCTCTATGGCTTGGAGAGGGTGTTGGTTATTCATTTGTTACATTTTTACTTAAGCTAATATTATCATTTTTCTTTCTTTCTCGAAGTGTTCATCCAACCACCTCTCTCTCTAAAACTCTAAGTGAATCATTCCATACTTGTGTTAAGATTATTCTACATGAAACAAATGAGAAGATTATTCAGATCAAGAAGCATATTCAAGCTGCACGAGATAGACAGGAGAGCTACACTGATAGGAGACGTAAGCCATTGGAATTTGAGGTTGGAGATAAGGTCATGCTAAAAGTGTCACCATGAAAAGGGGTGATACGTTTTGGCAAACGAGGGAAGCTGAACCCTCGCTATATTGGACCTTTCAAGATTCTTGATAGGGTAGGAATGCTTGCTTATCGACTTGAACTCCCAGAGTAATTAATCCGAGTTCATAGCACTTTTCATGTTTCTAATTTGAAGAAGTGTTTCATAGACGAACCATTAGCTATTCTGTTGGATGAGATCCAGATTGATGACAAGCTTAATTTCAATGAGGAACCAGTTGAAATTATGGATCAAGAAGTTAAACAGCTAAAGCAAAGCCGCATTCCAATCGTGAAGGTCCATTGGAATTCGAGACAAGGGCCGGAGTTTACTTGGGAGCGTGAAGATCAAATGAAGAAAAAGTACCTTTATCTTTTTGTTAACCCTTAGTCCACGTCTTAAGCTTTGAGGACAAAGCTCTTTTAACGGGGGAAGAATGTCACACCATGAAAAATTTAGGTCAATATTTTAAAGTTTTTCAACAATTATTTTTTACTTTTATACGTTACGTTTGAATCCGACAGTTTACAGGGAAGTTAACCCGCGTAAATCTGAAAAATGTCATCGGACGCGTTTCAACTTCGGATTTTGATTAGTTTAGATGATATATGAGTTAATTTATCTTTTCTAAGTGTTTCATAGTTTACGATCACTCCCGGTATTTATATTTACGCTTTAACGTTTAAATTACGTTTTTCACGTTTTAGACCTAACAGAACCCCGAAAACTTGAAATCTTTTTGTGTAAACTTTAGTTATCGTCCATCTCATGTTCATAAACCAAAAATTTCGTTCACCCTCCCCTCTTGTCATATATTGGACACCTAAACCAAACCAAATGCATCATAAGCCTTGAAATTAAAACAAAGGCATCTTTTTTTGAAAGTCTCATGCATGTGTATGAAAGTGACACATAAGGGAGTCCATTTCATGCACACTAATTCATTCAAGACCAATACAAATGATACTTAAACACTTTGACCTCATTTGACCAACTCAAGACCAACTTAAGCACCTAATAATGAACTAAGACTAAAAAATGGAACCATGGTCCTTGTGGTTGGTTTCGGCCAAACAAGCAAACACACACACTTTTGGTATGTGTTGGTCACATGTACCCTATTATTCATACCTTAAACCTAATGTTCACCAATAAATAGCATCACATATCACAACTTAGGGTTTCATAATCATTTTTAAGCCTCCAAAAAATTCTTTCTCTCCCGCACCTCTTCTTGAAGCCTACAGCCAACAAACACCCATATAGGGTTCCCATTTTCTTTAATTTCTTGCATAATCTAAGCATACAAGGTTCATTTCTAAGAACATCTAAGGTGATTTGAAGTATTGGTTCTTTGGTTTAAAGGTTTTTCATCAAGATCTAAGGTGGTGTTTGTTTTTTCAGAAATGCCTCTTAACAACATCTTAATCTGACTCATTCAGACGCGGTCAAACATTTGGGTCATTAATACTGTTTGTTTTTTTCAAGTCATTCAGAACCAGTAAGTACAAAGTATTGAAGCTTGGGATTTGGTTATTGATCGCGTTTTACACACGTGGATTGCCACATTACTCGCATACACTCAAACAAGGTGCTAGGACCTTTGTAAGTCACATTCAAACTCATGACAATCGTATTATGCGTATTCTTTTCATAATGACTAGCTTATGGGTCAAATGTATGTATGTATAGCACACTATCTTGAGAACACTCATGATAAATGAATTAAGGACGCATGATACATATTATGAATACACTTAACAACTAGTGTGGTGGTAAAACTATAAAGGAAATAAGTAACGTGTTTAGTAACAAATAAGGTTTTGAAAACCATCCGTTATGAGAAAAACCATACGTAAACTCTTCTGGAAAAAAATGACACATGGCTTTGGAGGTATAAAATAACATTGGGGGGGGGGGCGGGGGGGGGGGGGGGTGATCTTAAACAATGTTTGCTATATATTTTATACGGGTTAACACGGACTAGTGCTATATGGGTCTAACAAACAAAATATAATTGCTAAGACTATTTTCGAATCCTATATATGGTTAGAGAAACCAATGGACCTCTCATGATCCAACATGCCACGTTCGGGCCCAACCGGCCCAACGACCTATTAGTGAAGGCTCTCAACTTATAATTAAGCTCCCATGAGCTTATAATTAAGGCCAAGAAAGAGGAGGACAAGTCGGAAGGAAAACAAATAAAGGACGTTCCAATCGTCTGAGATTTTCCTAAAGTATTTCCCGAGGACTTGCCAGGTCTTCCTCCGGCTCGATCAGTGGAATTCTAAATCGACTCAATTCCAGGAGCCGCACCCGTAGCTCGAGCACCGTATCGATTGGCTCCATCCGAAATGAAGGAATTATCGAAACAATTACAAGAACTTTCTGACAAAGGATTCATAAGGCCTAGTTCCTCACCTTGGGGAGCCCCGGTCTTGTTTGTCAAAAAAGAAGATGGTCATCAGGATGTGCATCGTACTACCTGTGAGTTTAAATAAACACAAAAAAAACTGACAGTGAAGAATCGTTTCACTCCAGAGGATCGCGGATTTGCTTTGATCAACTTCTAGGATCCAACATTTATTCGAACGATAGATCTCTAAGATCGGATTTCACCAGTCTTAAAAGTGCGATGAGAAGATATTCCAAGAGCGGCATTCCAGACTCGGTTATGGACCTTTACGGATTGTTCCAGGTTTATGACATTCGGACTGACAAAGCACTGCGTTCTTCATGGACCTCATGAAACCGGTGTGCAGCTTACTTGATAAATCTGTAATTGTCTTCATTGATGACATTATCTTATTTTATTCCTCAAACGGACGAGAAGAGCACGAAGAACATCTTATGCAATATTGGAATTGCTTAAGAAGAGGAGAGTTGTATGCAAAGTTTTCTATATGTGAATTTTAGTTTCGAAGGTACCAATTTCTCGGACATGTCATTGTAGTAGAGGCATACATGTGAATCCAGTAGATAGAAACTATTCAAAGATTGGGCGTCTCTCCAAGACCCAACGGTGATCCGCCAATTTTAGTTATTGTTGGTTACTATCGAAGGTTCATCGAAGGATTTTCAAAAATTGCTAAATCAATGACGAAACTTACTCAGAAAGGAATCAAGTTACGTACTGGGTGAAAGGAAGAGAACGCTTTTTCAGTTAATATAAAGCAGAAGGTTGTGCAGTGCACCAATTTTGACTTTACCTGAAGGGACGCGAAGGACTTTGTTGGTCTTGCACGCGTCACACAAGGGTTTAGGTGCTTTTGCTATTATTGCATGAGGAGAGAAGGTGATTGCTTATCTTCTCGACAAGCTAAAAGGTCTCGAGAATGAACTACACTCTCATGATTTAGAACTTGGATCGGTGGTATTTGCTCTAAAAATATAGAGACACTATCTTTACGGGATACCTTATGCACTGGGTGCATCGACCATAAAAGCCTACAACACATTATCGATAGGATGGAGCTTACATGATGGCAAGCCGCGTTGGCTAGAATTGCTAAGTGATTACGATTGCGACATTCGTTATCATCCAGGGAAGGCAAACGTAGTGGCCGATGCGTTGAGCCGTAAGGAACGGATTGAGCCATTGCGGGTTCGAGCCTTAGTTATGACAATTGGCTTGGATCTTCCCAAACGAATACTAGAAGCTCAGATCGAAGCCCAGAAACCAGAGAACCTCGTGAATGAAGACGTAGGCGGTATAATCCGAAGGGATATACCCAAGGAAAGATTGGAACCACGTGCCGATGGAACACTATGTTTACACGACAGGAGTTGGTTACCTTGCTATGGAGACTTAAGATCCGTGATTATGCACGAATCCCACAAGTTGAAATATTCTATCCATCACGGATTCTGAAAAGACTATACCAGATGTGAAGAAACTATTCTGGAGGCCAGACATGAAGGCAGACATCGCACTATGTTAGCAAGTGCCTGTCATGTGAACAAGGGTCAAGGGCCGACAGCAAAGCCATCAGGAGTGCTAGTCAACTGAAATACCCGAATGGAAGTGGGATAATATCACGATGGATTTTATCACCAAGCTTCCTAAGTCGTCGCAAGGTTTTGACACCATCTGGGTGATTGTGGATCGACTTACCAAATCTGCTCATTTCTTGCCAATAAGGGAAAATGATCAATTAGACAAATGGCAAAGGTTTGTACTTGAAACAGGATAGGGCAGACACGTTCGATACTGCATTCGATTATCTGTGATCGTGATGGAAGATTTACTTCAAATTTCCGAAAAGATCATTTCAGAAAAGCTCTTGGGTACATATTTAGTGATGAGCATTGAGTATAATCCTGTAACTGAACGGCACGAGCGGAGAGGAAATTATTCTAAACTCTTAAAGGGACATGCTACGTGCTTGCGTGATCGATTTTGGCAAAGGTTGGGTTAAACATTTGCCATTGGCTGAGTTTTCATACAACAACAGTTATCACGCTAGCATAAAGGCCGCCCCTTATGAGGCACTGTATGGTCGAAAATGTCGATCACCGATGTGCTGGGCCGAGGTTGGGTAAGCCCAACTGACTGGTCAGGAATTAATCCAAGAAACAACGGAAAAGTTCATCCTGATCAAGCAAAGGATACAAGCTGTTCATGATCGACAAAAGAGCTATGCCGATCGGAAGCGAAAGCCGATGGAGTTCGAGGTTGGGGACAGGGTTATGCTCAAGGTCTCACCTTGGAAAGGGGTCGTACGGTTCGGTAAGCGGGTGCTAAGTGAACTGAGATCACGTTTGAACCTTTCTGGGTGTTAGCCAAAGGTTGGGGAAGTTTCTACAGGCTGGAACTTCCTCAAGAGTTGAGCAGAGTTCACCATACTTTCCATGTGTCTAATCTGAAGAAATGTTACGCTGACGAACCTTTAGTCATGCCGTTAGAAGGAATTCATGTTGACGATAAAGCTCAGATTGTGGAAGGAGCCACGTTGAATATCATGGAACGGGAGATCAAACGATTGAAGCGAAGCCGGATACCATTGGTTAAGGTTCACTGGAACTCTAGGCGGGGCCTGTCCCCTGAGTTCACCTGGGAATGTGAAGATTTGTTCAAACAGAAATACCCATAACTCTTCACAAACCGAGCTTCGTCATCCACTACAAGGTCTTAAGCTTTGAGGACAAAGCTCTTTTAACGGGTGGAGACTGTAACATTTCTCAATTTTAGGTCATTTTACGACTCCTATTAAATTGTCACTATTTATTTTGATCCGATACGCGTTTACTTTTAATTTTGCTTTAGAGCTAAATCGCGTAGACTAGAAATAACCATTTAATGTAAACGGCCATCAAATAAATTAAGGTCCACATCCACCAAGTAATAAATAATTATTAAGAAGATAATTATTAACTTTGCGTGTTTTATTTTTATTGGTCACGTAAAAGGGTTACGTTTCCAATAATATACATTTGGACTTACCCCCGGAAATACCTTTGACTTACCTAGACTCAAAACCCTGAATACCCACTTTGAAACAGTTAAACACAAAAATTAAATCATATTTTGTATATGTGAACCCACTAGGGCCAGTTACACAACAACAACCTAGAGAATTCTCCTATTGATCCTCACAAGTACTTGTACATCTCCTAGTTAATTAATATGTGTCCTTAATGTCTCCACTAACCCATTACACATTGGATAATAACCAATGAACCCTCCCTTTGTAATAAAGCGAAAAATTTCCCCGTACAATTGTGATAATAAGTTTTGCATTTGATGAAAATTCTTGGGTTGTTATAAATGTATCCCATAGCGAGCTATGCAAATAAGTATGTAAACCAATTTGTAAACAATCATGTAAATGCATTTGTAAACAAGCATGTTCTCACCCCAAAAATATATGTAAAACCAGTAAAACATGGGGCTATAAACTCACAAAATCCCTTAAAACAATCACATTGTTATAAGATAACCTGAGTAAGTATAAGAATTTGTAGACAAGCATGTATCCCCCTCGCGGGTTATAAAACATTCAAAAGATTGAAAAGCGAGGCTATGAACTCACATTGATTAAAGACCACGATCAATTAATCCAATTAAATCACAACTGAATCTGCAACGATCTCGACCACGACCCTTTTTCGGTGTCAACACTATCAAACGCACTCGTTTTTGTTGCAACCCAACCAAACAACCCGATGCCTCGGCTGTCCCACAGCCTAACCCGACACCTCGGCTGTTTTGACAGCCAACACAAACAAACGCGCCCTAGTGGTTGTTAACCCATAACCCGACCCGACAACCCTTACCGCAGCTGTCCCAAGCCAAACCCAACAACCCCTCGGCTGTTTATGATAGCCAAACGCACCCTTTGGCTGTCCCGGGAACCAAACGCACCCTTTTGTGAAATATAAACCAAACGGACCCGTTGCGTTGGTAAACCAAACGCACCCTGGCTGTTTTACCAACCAAACCAAACACACCCTTCGGTGCTAAACCCTTAGCCAAACGCACCCCAACCGCTGGAAACATAACCAAACACGCCCTTATGTGTATCCCGCTAAACCAAACACACCCTACCCGGCTGAAAACACAAACCCACGCACCCTAATCTGTTACAAACCAACCCGCACCCTTTTTGCTTATTTAAAACAATTCCGGATGCACCCATGGTGCTTATAACAAACCAAAACAACCCTTCCCCCGGCTATACCCGGCTGTCCCACAGCCAACCCGATGACCCAACCCGGGTCGCTGTTTTGACAGCCAAACCAAACCACCCCTTGGTGGTGGTTTTCACCACAAAACAAACCCGCCCTCTGTGGCTGTCATAATCCAAACCATACGCACCCTCTTTATAACCACACGCACCCCACGGTGGCTGTGGTGGTGGCGTGGGTTCGGTGGTGATGATAGTGGTACTATGATGATGATGTAGATGGTGTTATGGTGATGGTGTTGGTTGTGGTGGCGTGGTTGTGGGGTTGGTGGCAGTGGTGGGGTGGCGCGTGGGGCGAGTGGTATAGTGGATCGAGTAGATCCGGTTTGGCCGGACCACTCGCCGGAAAAGTTTTCTGGCGGTGGCGCGGCGGCGGCGGTGGTGGGAGGTGGTGGCCGGATATTTTGGAGAAGAGAGAGGAGAGTGGTGGTGTGTGTGTTATATAAGAGAGTGAAATGAAAAGATATATATATAAATTATATATATATTAAAACTTTATATCAAAAGTGGCAAGTTAACATAGTTTAGGGTCTAAAGTGTAACTTCTTTATTATAGTTTTGGTAAAAACGGTTCGGGACTCGTTTGAATGACTTAACGGACGATTCGAATCTCGAAACTTTCGCCATTGTTTTCTAAATTATTTTTCTGATAAAAATGAGTATTCACTCGACTAATTTTCGTAAATGTTTTATAGAATTTATTTAAAACGTTTATTATTCATTTATATATTTTTCCGACAAACTTTATCCGTAAAAATGAATTTTAACTTCAATAATTGTGTTTTTAACCAACGTTTTCGATTAACAAGATAATTAATTTATTAAATACTTTTACTTAATAAATTATGATGATTAAATACAAATTTAATTATTTTGGGTCGGTACGCGTTGTGTTCAAAATTGTTGCGAGGGCATTTCAGTCACCTTCTGACTGTTTTCAGGTCTCGGTCAAAACTGAAAAGTTGTCAGGAATGTCATTCCACATCAAATTGCTTTAGAGTCCGAGTCGTGAAAACGTGATTTAGATGGTCGTTCTTATAAGTCAAGCCAGACCCTAAAAGTCAAAGATTGAAATCGTCATTCTAAATTCGAAAATTCTCGGATGTTACACAAGGCACACATACCCTCTTTTAGGGTTTCCATATCTTTGATTTCTTGCATAATTCAAGTATACAAGGTTCATTTCTAAGAACATCTAAGGTGGTTTGAAGTATTGGTTCTTTGGTTTAAAAGTTTTTCTTCAAGATCTAAGTTAGGGTTTCAAGATTTGTTATTGGGTTTTTATAGATCTATTATTTTGGGGTATAGATCTTGTGATTTCTCTACTTGTCTTCACTTTTGTAAGTGTATTGATCTTTTCTTATGATTTACTTATGTTCTTTCTTATATGTTCAAGATCCATACATCCATATGTTGTGTTTAATTTTTTGAAAGACTATAAACCAAGATTTTATAAATAATGATGCCAAGTTGTTTTACTAGTTAAATATTATGTTCTTGGTGGTATGAGAGTTAAATGAAAGTTGCAACAATAGAAATGAATATATTAGGTTAGTCTTAGGTGTAGTTTTGATGTGGATTCGTTGTGAATGGAGATTAGGCTAGATTAGGCACTATGGTAAAGTTTGGGTGGATTTTGGTTGCGTTTAGACAAAAAGTGCTTGCTAATCCGAAATGGTTTTGAGATTTTGGTCGACCTAAAAATGTTTTCATTAGGTGTAAAAGTAGTTTTTGGAGAGCTCTTTTCGAATAGATAGTTTTTCATATACCGCACACTAAAATCAGACTTAAAACGGCCAAGTTATAGCTAAATGAAACTTGAAACATTTTTTGACAAAACCGAATGAATAGTTACTGATGTGAATAGTAAAATGGGTTTTCGGACACTTTCGGATATTTTTGGACTTTCTAAACACTAGCGAAACATATAGTAACACATACCTATTGATTAGTATCATTTAAAAACGTCATTAACATACTTTAGGAAAAGCGATAAAGTTACTAAAAATAGTAAGTTTGGTAAAAATTTAGCGGATTGGACTTGGAAGTTAAATGATTAAGGTTAGTTAGTGCGTTTTGAAAATATGGAAACTTAATAAATATAGGGGACGGTATTAACGTCCCGAAACTAAAAACTTTCCTAAAATAGAAACTTTCTAAAAATAGTAATTTTTGGTTAAACGCTGAAACTTAACGGAAGACTATATGATTTTATTTCGTCATGATTTGATAATCAAACTAAAGAAAACACACATGGATGTCTTTTGGTGATGAACATATTGTGAAATTCTTGGCATACTTTCCGTGTTTCTGAGACGCGTTATTATTTTAGGTCGCGACTAGATTTCTATATCATCTTTTACTTGCGTAATTATCATTTGCTCATCTTGCTAAGGTGAGTTCATAGCCCCACGTTTTACTACTTTTATTTTACTATTTTGTGGTGAGAAACATTGCTTGCTTTTAAACTATGGACACAGTTGCTTTACGTTGCCTTTTCCTGATTACGTGTTGCCTAAGTAGCGAATAGACCACTAATGCCCAAAGTATCATGAACCGTCATTTGCTTAACCGACCGTACTGGTTAAGTAAGCGTGAATGTTGTAAATAGATCTATTGGGAGTAATTCCCTATCCGGGTAAGTAGCGCTTACTAGATTTGGAGGTCCCGAACAAACGGATATATACCATGTCGGATTTTCAATAGGTGATCTTGGTCGGATACCTTTAGGGCGAGTAATTCTATTTGGCATATAAAATGCTTCCTTTTAAATTGAGCTTCGGTGTCATGAGCTTAGCGCAACAGTAAATACATACTTCTTATATGGAGTTGTATCTGTTATAACTGTCACATGCGTACTGTGAACTTGTGGTCCAACTATTAATGCAAAATTCAAACCTATGAATTCACCAACTTTATGTTGACCGTTTTAGCATGTTTTTTTCTCAGGTGCTTAGCTGTGGATGTCTTTGCTTGCTATTTAGGGCTGCCATGCATTGTACCTATTTTAAGAATTATTGTCTTCTGTTTTTAAACATCATTGTCAAACTTTAAAACCTTTAATCGCTTCCACATTTTATCTTTGGGCCTATGTAAAACTTTATCTACTTTAATAAATGCAACGATGTTGGATTTTCAAACGTACCCTTAGAGGTCGTTCTTTGTATCTTATGTGTTGTATATTATAATGTCACGCCCCCGGACACGTGTTTCCGTCCAGGCCCCATTTGGGGGTGTGACATCTAAGCTTAATTTTCTCATTTCTACTTAATTCATCAATTAGTACGTTTGCCTTACCAGGATGGTAACGAATTTCGCAGTCATAGTCGCTGAATAGCTCTATCCAACGACGTTAACACATATTCAGCTCTTTCTTATTGAAGGTATACTAGAGACTCTTATGGTCGGTATATATGACGCTCTTCATCCCGTACAAGTAGTATCTCTAGATCTTGAGAGCGAATACAACTGCACCCAGTTCCAAATCATGGGTGGTGTAATTCTTTTCGTGGATCTTTAACTGTCTAGAGGCATAAGCAATTACTTTTCCCCTTTGCATCAGCACACACCCCAGGCCTTAGCATGACGCATCATATTATACCATGAAGTCTTCTGGCCCATCAGGGAGTGCTATAACAGGTGCATTACATAACCTATCCTTTAAGGTTTGAAATGCCACCTCTTGTTCATCACCGCAAATATACTTCTTGTTTTTCTAAGTCAAGACGGTAAGTGATTTGGCAATCTTAGAGAAATTAGCGATGAATCGTTGGTAATATCCTGCTAAACCTAAGAATGACAGGACTTCTGTTGGCGATTTAGGGGCTTCCCAATTCTTAACAACTTCTATCTTACTAGGGTCTACATGGATACCATTATTGTTAACCACATGCCCAAGGAACTGCACCTTTCGCAACCAAAATTCACACTTTAAAAACTTTGCCTAAAGTTTCTCCTTCTTGAGCATGTCTAAGATTAATCCTAGATGCATTTCATGCTCTTCCTTTGTCTTTGAGTAAATCAAAATGTCATCAATGAACACTATAACAAATTTGTCTAGGTAAGGTCTGCATACTCAGTTCATCAAGTCCATGAACACCGCTGGTGCATTTGTCAGACCAAAGGGCATTACAGTGAACTCGAAATGTCCATAGTCTTTGGAATGTCATCTTCATGCAATCTCACCTGATGGTATCCAGACCAAAGGTCTATCTTGGAGAAGTATCGTGATCCTTGTAGTTGGTCGAATAGGTCGTCGATTCTAGGGAGGGGATAACGGTTCTTGATGGTCAGTTTGTTCAACTCTTTATAGTTGATACACATCCTAAAAGAACCATCCTTCTTTTTGAAGAACAATATCGTGCTCCCCATGGCGATGAACTTGACAAAATAAAACCCTTGTCCTGGAGTTCGCTGAGTTGGTTTGACAACTCCTTCATTTCAGTAGGTGCCAAGCGGTAGGGAGACTTCGCGACCGGCATTGCTCTAGGGATTAGGTTGATATAAAACTCGACTTTTTAGGAAGGAGGTAATCCTGATAGGTCATTAGGGAATACCTCGGAGAAGTTTCAAACGATGGCGATGTCTTCCAGTTTTGGCTCTTCTGCTTTCACACTCATAAGACGCTTCACCTTCTTTTCTGGCCGTTCATCATATACCCTAAGCATCTCACCATGTGGTAGTGGAATTCGAACTAACCTCTCATGGCAGACAATTTAGGCCCTATGTATGGACAACCAGTCTATCCTTATAATTACATCGAAGCTTCCGTGTCCGAAAGGTATTAGGTCGATGTCAAAGGTATGTCCTTCTATTTCCAACTTACAACCATTTATAACCTTATTGATCTCTACTAGTTGCCTGCTAGCTATTTCAATTTCATAAATAAAACCTAGACTACTAGGCTTTATATCTAACAGAGGCATGAAGGTAGTAGAAACAAAGCTATAACCGACACCAAAATCAAATAGCATCATAGCATAGTGGTTTTTTAAAGAGAACGTACCCATCACAATGTTTGGGTCTTGGCGAGCTTCTTCTGCTCCCATTATGAATTCTCTTCCACATGTCGGATTTCCATTGTTCCTACGACCCTGACCTCCCTCAATAGCCAAAGTTTGATTTGGATGATTTTCTCCTTGTCCTGCTGCTCGGTTTAACCTAGGGCATGCTGCCTTATAGTGATCAGTACCACCACACTCATAACATGCCCCATGAGCTGCTGTCGGGTTTTTGGCATTCAGTGGGTTCACCATCCTAGGCCCTGCCCTGTAATCCTTGTCAAAGTGCCCTAAGCGGTTGCAGTTCGTGCACGCACGACAAGGCGTCTTAGGGTTATGGTGGAAATTGCAGTTTGTACATTTGGGTGTCAAACCCGTATACTCTTTCCTAACAGGGTTGGTAATTATGGCAAACACTTTTCCAGTTTTAGCTCTCTTATTGTCACCCTTGACATTTCCATCCTTACTCGACTCACCACCGTCTCCTCTTCTTTCACCAGTCCTCTTCAACGATCCATTCCTAACTGCCTCATTGGTTAACACCCCAACTTTTAGTATAACATTCTGAATTATAGGGGGCTCAGTTGCTACCACCATCCCATGGATCTGTAGATCAAGGCCATAGATGTACCTTTCAATCCTTTTGGTCTAAAGGGTAACCAAGTGAGGGACTAACCTAGCAAGCTCATGGAATCGGTCAGTGTATGCCGAATGACCAGCACCAACCATAGAGTGACTCCAGAACTCTGTTTCCAACCTCTGTATTTCGTTGCTTGGATAATACTTTCCTTTCATCAATACCTTAAAATTTTCCCAAGTCGTGCCCATTGCGGCTTCACAACCTCTAGTCCTGACCTTGGAGTTCCACCATGTCAGTGCTCTACCAGTTAGCAAACCAGCAGATTAGTTGACCTTCTGGTTGTCTCCACAACCACTGATATCTTGTACTGCCTCCATTTTCTCAACCCAACGGATGTAAGCTACCGCACCACCCTTACCATCGAACTCCTTCGGCTTACATGCCACAAAATCTTTGTATAAACATCCATTCCTACCGTTTCCTACATTTACATTCCTATCATCTTCTTGAATACTATCGTTAGTGGCGTTGTCGTTTCGGCTTTCGTTGATCCCTTGATTGCTGATGTGATCACCTACTTGAGCGACAATAGTAGGAAGTAGGCCTTGCAACTGCTGAGCGATGACGGCAGAAAAGTCAGGGACTTCGTCAACACCTACATTTTCTCCGTTACCTCGGCCACCTCCTCGACTACCTTGATTACCAGTTCATCCACCAACTCTGCCCATTTGCTCTTAGTTCTTCCACCTCCTCTACCAGCTTGTCCACCCGTCCTTCCACCTCGTGTTGCAGCAGTGCGTCGACCAGCATAGCATGTTGTCATTGTTGGAGCCATTATCTACACGAGGGAGGATATAGGTAACATTAGGTAGGAGGGGAAATTTCATATATGGATGGTCCTAATATATTATTGTTCGAATTGCGGCCTAAGGGATCAACACCGATTTGAGTGAGCAGGATCACCAAGTCTGCGTGGGTCGTGATAAATCTATAATTATGTTGACCACTGTATTTATATATGCATCCTTTCCCAGTTATATTCAGTATCTGGCTCACATAGCCCAGTGATTGACTTATCTAAGACAATAGACGATAGGCGATAATTACGCACAAAAGAAATACAAGTGGAAACCGCATACGTATATCATATTATGCAAGCTATATGAAGGTTCCTAGGTTATAGTCTAGGCCAAACTACCTAGTTCTCTATAACCTTGGATCTGAATACCAATCTGTCACACCCCGAATAAGGTGTAAACTCGAGGCATGACGGAGGGATTGATTGCCATAACACAAGGTGTCAATATAGAGAATACTAAATGCATTGAAACAAAGTGTTATAACGTCCTCTGACAACGAGTATGAAACTAGTGCCAAGACAAGTCGAGCAACACATCACATGGTCTGAATTATTACAAATCAACTCCTCAAAGTCAGAATGATACATGTCTAAAAGATCCAGAACATAAACAATAAATAAAACTCCTAGAATGCAGTCTCCATAGATAGAATCCTTAAGGGATGATCTTGTTTTTGATTTTATAACTAGTAAACCATATTTACTACGAGTACGCAGCGGATTGGATCTAGTTTGACATTAATGATTAAGATACGTATAAAGATAAAGAAACACTAACCTTTTGTTGATTGACCTAAATCAAACAACAAGAATCTTTACTTGGAAACTTAGTGACTAAGTTGTCACCTCTACGGTTTCTCATACAAACACGTCCAACGAACACGTCAAGATACTAGTCTTTACTTCATGTCTTACAAACACCTTGTGTGGTACTTTCTTGGATCGAAAACCACCAACAACCTTTGTATCACTAGGACCGAAAATCAATAAACCTTAATTAGGGTTTATGCGATTTCAGTTGAACCGAATTCCAAGAGAAATGACACCCTTAGGGTTTCTAACCTTGTTGTCACCTTGAGAACTATGTAAACCAAATCCTTTGAAGCTTAGAAGCTCTCAATCGACTTGTGGGAAAACACTTCGCACTAAAAATCCCTTTAAGGGATTACCATAAATCGAATCAAAGGAAAAAAGGGTGAACCGAAAATCTAAAAACCCTTTTAGGGTTTTGTCAAAATTGGTTGGGAGAAGGGAGAGAGAACCAAAACAATTTATGTGTGATTTAGGGTTTGAATGAATGAAGAATAAGCTAGGGAATGGGTATTTATATAGGCACCATTACCCTAGTCCTTTTGGAATAAGGAAACTTCTTTTCTTTCCTTTTTCCCTCTCCTAAACCGACTCAAAAACCTCTCCCACACAAACACATATGGCCGGCCACATAGGCCCCCTTATGGTTTAGGTTTTTGTCAATTTAGTCCCTTGGTTTACATATTAAAATAATCGTTAGTTAGTTATAAACTTTAACGGCTATTTAAATACATTACGTAAAGTATATTAATTAATAAACGCATTCTATGTGTTTAACGTGTGTGCCCCTAATAGGCTCACGTACCTCTAGTCGTATAAACCCCGAATCCAACTACCACATTCCAACAGCTCCCACTTGGGAGTTGGAGTAGTAGATGGTGTTTATACTAACAATGGAAACGTCTAGTAACACTCTATTTGTTATTTAAACTAGAAATACCTAAGATGAAGTTCCAAGAACATTCTCAGTATAATGGTTATATTTTCTTGCTAATATCATCCCTTTGTTTAGATACTGTTAAACCATTGATATGGATCCTAACTCATTCCATATAGTTTAACCATTTAGATTCTCGTAATCGAATTTGATTCAGATTTACCAAATGTAATCAAGAATCATCTTGAATTACCCTTTGGTCATGACTATATGCAATTATTTGATTAATTCTAGAGAGGGCCCATGGTATCATACTGCACTTATCAAGTGGAGGAACAAATTCTTTGTTGACTACAAGTGTTGTGGAATGCTGCTTCACATCACTTCCAAGAACAGTTTATATAACTACCTTATTTAGGATAGCGTTTGACTTCTACTTAAAAAGTGATATCCACACATCGCAGAACTTGCTTGTATCTCAAGTCTAAGGATGACTTATTTAACCATTTTCGACATATTACTCATGACAAGGATCCAAAAGTAAATGTACAAAAGTCGGGGTGTCTAATATGCAACCCTTGTGAATAACATAAGAGTTTGGTGGGAATCTATCCATGTATTTAAAAATACAACCAACACTCACATTTGTCTTATGTAACAATATTCCCATATTGTTAACCGACAATGGACATATTTAGAATAGAAAAATCATTCAAGGATTAAACATGCAAATATAGGATAACAATTAATGTATGAATGAAAAACAAATACCAAATATCTGTATTCATCAAAAATTAAAAATTGTCTTACAATCCTAATTATCCAAATACTAATGAAAAAGATAAATTTACATGAGATTACTAGCTAGAAGCATTCCTATGCTCCTAGGATGTTCTGAATGCTTAGGAAAAGCCAGAGCTTTTGTAAAAGGATCAACTAAGTTATCATATGTGTGAACTTTTTCTAGCTTAACATTGCCATACTCTATCACCTCACGCAAATAGTAAACTTTGGCATGATAACGTCTAGCACCTTTGGTTATTCCTGATTCATTAGCTATAGTAATGGCTCCAGTATTGTTACAATACATCTTTATAGGTTCTTCAATTGTGGGTACCACTCTAAGCCCATCAATGAATTTTCTAACCCATATCGCCTCATTAGAGGCATCTAAAGCAGCTGTATACTCAGCTTCTGCAGATGAAGTTGCGAAGATGCTTTGCTTTGTACTCTTCCAGTCAACAACACCTCCATTTAAAATGAATACATATCCGGTCTGAGACTTCAAGTCACCAGCATCCGTCAGATATCCAGCATCAGTGTAGCAAGAAACTCTAAGCTCTCGTTTTATATCACCACCGTAAACAAGAAACATATCTTTAGTATTGCGAAGATACTTTAGAATGTTCTTAACAGCAGTCCAGTAAAGTTTACTCGGATTCTGTTAAAACCGGCTTGTTATGTTTTGAGCGAACATAACATCAGGGCGAGTGGATCTCACATCATACATAATGGATCCCACTGCCAAAGCATATGGTACATTCTGCATGCGCTTCACCTCAGCAGGTGTTGAAGTACCTTGTGATTTAATTAATTTGAGTTTTTCTTGCATGAGGATACTTCTATGTTTGGAATTTTCCATGTAAAATCTTTTCAAGATTTTCTCAATATAAGCACTTTGACACAAACCAATTAACCTCTTTGATCTATCTCTGTAGATTTTGATTCCAAGAATATATGCAGCTTCTCCTAAATCTTTCATAGAAAAACACCTTCCAAGGTAGGATTTAACGTCCTGTAACATTGGAATGTTGTTTCCCATGATCAATATGTCATCGACATATAAGATTAGGAAAGTAACATAACTCCCACTAGCTTTCATATATACACATGGCTGATCATGATTTTGAGTGAAACCAAATTTCATAATTTCATCATCAAATCGTTTATTCCATTGCCTTGATGCTTGCTTAAGTCCATAAATGGAACGCTTTAGCTTGCATACTCGGTTTGGAAATTTTGGATTAACAAAACCCTCAGGTTGCTCCATGTATACCTCTTCAAAGAGATATCCATTAAGGAAGGCAATTTTGACATCCATTTGCCAAATCTCATAGTCATAAAACACAACTATAGCTATAAGAATCCTAATAGCTCTAATGTCTGCAACAGGAGAGAAGGTTTCTTCATAATCAATCCCTAGGGTTTGAGTGAAGCCCTTTGCTACAAGACGAGCTTTATAGATGTGTACAGCTCCATCCATGTTGGTCTTCTTTTTGAAGAGTCATTTGCTACCAACGGTTTTCCTGTTAGGACAGAGATCAACTAAGTCCCAAACTTCATTGTCTTTCATGGATTTCATTTCCACATTCATAGCATTAAGCCATTTATTGAACTCAGGATCTGACAATGCAACTTTATAGTTAGCGGGTTTATTAAGATCCCCCAACTCATACTCATCAGCCTCGATGTTTAAACACATTTTATTTGGAGCATGTTGTGTCCTTGTGGACCTACGAATGGGAATGATATTACTTTGAGGTTCATCAATTTCTTGATTATCCTCATCATGATATGAGCTAGTGTTTTTAAAAGGATGCATATCTTCTTCTTGAATTATTTCAAGATCTTCTAGACTCCCACTTGCTTCTTGAATTATAAGACTATTATTAAAGAATTCAACATTTCGAGCAACAAATACTTTGTTCTTAGGTGGGTAGTAGAAAGAATAACCTATTGTTTCCTTTGGGTATCCTACAAAGATACACTTAGTAGATCTGGGCTCCTCACATCCCCAGACTTTTAAGTAAGACAACTTAGGGGCTTGCCCATACCATACTTCGTATGGTGTCTTTTCAACCTTCTTAATTGGAACCATATTGAGAATGCGTACAATAGACTCAAGGGCATAATCCCAAAAGAAACTTTGGAAGAGTTGTTTCACTCATCATGGAGCGAACCATATCTAATAGGGTTCTATTTCTCCTCTCAAACACTCCATTATGTTGAGGCGTGTAAGGAGGAGTGCGATGGGAAATAATCCTATGCTCCTTAAGATGATCCAAAAACTCTTGACTCATATATTCGCCCCCACGATCAGAACGTAGCGATTTTATGGTCTTCCCGAGTTGGTTTTCTACTTCCTTTTGAATCTCCCCCCCCCCGTAGTTGGTTTTCTTCTTTCTACTTCCTTTTGAAACACTTTGAAAGTTTCAAACACTTCATGTTTATGTTTCAACATGTAAACATAACCATAACGACTAAAGTCGTCAGTGAAGGTAACAAAGTAGCTAGCTCCTTGTCTTGACACGATTCTAAATGGGCCACATACATCGGTGTGTATTAGTCCAAGTAGATCTTTAGCCCTTTCCACTTAATGTGAATAAGGTTTTCGTGCCATCTTTCCAGACAAACAAGGAACGCATTTTTCAAAAGACTTAGATTCACTTGAATTAAGAAGTCCATCCTGTTGCAACTTCTCAATATGTTTCTTGCTAATGTGTCCAAGACGACAGTGCCACAAGAGAGAAGAGTCCAAGTTTAGCTTGGCTCTTTTATTGCTAACAGCATACATAGAACTAACATTTGTATTAGAATCAAACAAAACAATTTCAAAAATACCATCCCTCGGTACGACATTAAAATAAATCAAATTATCTTTAGAAACTAAAATTGAATTATCATTCTCAAAATGGTTAATAAAACCATCATCATACAAATGAGAAACTAAAATGACTCCTCTAGCTATAGAAGGAGCATAATGACAATTGTGTAAAACTAAAACTAATCCACTAGGGAAACACAAATCATAAGATCTAATAGCTTTGACGGTTGCATGTTGACCATTGCCCATGTACAGAGTCAAAGCTCCTAGCTTCAGCTTCCTACTTCTCCTGAATCCCTGAGTAGTATTACAGATATGAGTCCCATAACCCGTATCATATACCCAAGATTTACCAAGAAAAGTAAAGAGTTCTATAGTAAAGATACCTGAAGTACTAGCTCCTTAAGATAGCTTCTTGTTCTTTAGCAACTCGGATAGATATTGGGGACAGTTCAGCTTCCAATGGCCCGTATCACCACAGTAATGACAGACTGAGTCCTTAGCAGTATCTTCCTTCTTAGGTGGTGGAGGAATATTAGGATTAGGAGCATAAGCAAGCTTAGACTTCCCTTTCCCTTTATTGTTTCCCCTAGCAGCCAATTGTGGTTTCTTGTATTTGTTTTTCTTTTTCTTGACCTTTCCTGCTCTTATAGCATGAAGAGAAGGTGCATCTCTCTTTGGTAAAGTTTGCTTATGTAGCTTAAGCATGGCATGCAACTCATTTACCGTCTTCCCCATGTCGTGCATATTATAGTTTGGATAAAGCTATCATATTCCTTTCGCAAAGATACCAAAATTAGACTCACTGCTAGGGATAGTGATACGGGATGACCTAGACACTCTAAATTATCTATATAGCCCTCATCTTAAGAATGTATAAGCTTACAGACTGTCCTTCTTCTTGTTTGCACGCGTGAAACTCTCTCACGGTTTAAAGAAGTTCCTGCTTTGCTTGTTGAGCAAACAGAGTTTTCAACTCCTTAAGTATGTCATATGCACCAAGGGTTTCCAGATTCTATTGGAGGCTGGTTCCATGGTCATAAGCATGAGTACATTAATTTCCTTTTATCCTTTAACCCATGCGGCGTGAGCTGCAAGAGTTTGAGGAGGAACTTTTTGTCCAGCAATAGCTGGGACAGGAGTAGCAGGGATTGGGAGCTCTAGATAATTTAACTTATCTTCGGCTGATAGGATAATACGAAGTTGTTTGTAACAGTCGACAAATTTAGGTCCAGATAATTTTTGTTTCTCAAAGAAACCCCTGAAAACCAAATTGTTACGACTGTGGTAGTCATCTACAATCAGAAAAAGTTCATTTTATTAGTATTTTCGATAATTAAATTCTTAAAAGAATTAACTACCCAATTAATTACTAATAAGACTAAGATCCAACTTGACCTCCCACTTATTACCGAAGGTCTGACCAACGTGTAAACAAGTAGGGCAAGAGGTAAACGCTGAGCGTTAATTGCATATAAATGCAACTCTTAGATTTATGAGACTTACGTCATTAGTAACTCTTATAGTAATGTTAAGTGCATGTTTCGTCTCATCTTATGCCTCGGGTCCAAGGTCTGACCAAGCATACTCAATTTAAGTCCACCAAAGAAGAACATGCAAAAATATACATAGATCTGATCTATGAATTTTTTTGCCATTGGTCAGAAATGCCCTAAGGTCTGACCAAAGAGGTCAAACCAACTGCACGTGTTCTTACTTTGGATGGCATAGACTTAAAATTCATATAAGGGTATACACATAAATTTTTATATAAAAATATGTGACAAAATCGTGTACAAAGAAGCATGCAAAACATCTTTGTATCACAAGTGAAGAAAACCTTTTGTTAACTTTTAATCTAGCATCATCTTTGTCAAAAGTTCTCTATAGCTCCATTTGAACGCACAAAGAAGCGGAGAAACGGGTCAGCGCGAAGCTTATTAAAAACTCGACTTCTTTTGGGAATGTCCGGCCTTATATCTCTCTTATAGTTTGTTCAAGATGGGTGAGCCAATACTACAACTGACATAATGATGTATTTAAGAAAAACTTTTATCTCTCTAGGAAAACAAGTTTCATAGTTTAATGTCCGTATTGATTTGTCAAAACCAAGTTTTACAAATAACACATAAAGGTCACTAGGAATATCTAATTATGTGTGTAATTACATAGACTATTTTAAATAAAGTTTCTCTTTAAGTATTTAGTCTGTTTAGAGTTTCAAAAAATCTTTTGCATATAGTTACAAGTCACAAGGAGTATAAACACATAAGCATATAAAACAGACAGAAAGTGGGGATGAGGTGAAGATAGACTCTATTCAGAAATCAGTAAATCACATAATGCCCTGAGGTCTCACATGAGTCTTCCCAAAACGAAGAAACAAAAGACTCTCACTAGGTTTTTTGCTAAAGTGCCTAGATCGCCCCATTCATCATATAACATGATTGAGTGAGTCTTAAGGCCGGGATAATTGAAAAGAATAAAAGATTTAACACTCTCAATTAACTTATTAATTTTAAATCTATTCAAGTTTAATTATATTAACTAGCAATATTTCAAGATTCTAGGTTTTCATTTATTCTTTATGGCAAGAATTGCATATTGTTGCAATTAAAACAATAAATAAAAGTTTCTTATGCAATTCTAGCGTGTTTATAAGTGTGTAACACATAACACCAAACGAGTTTGACTCGTGATGCCACTGTTGAGATTTTATAACTAGTAAACGATATTTACTACGAGTACGCAGCGGATTGGATCTAGTTTAACATTAAAGATTAACACACATATAAAGATAAAGAAACACTAACCTTTTGTTGAATGACCTAAATCAAACAACGAGAATCTTTACTTGGAAACTTAGTGACTAAGTTGTCACTGTTAATACAAATAATGTCAAAAAAACGTTATTTATATTTTTTGACCTCTCAACGTTTTGATAATAACAAAATGTAAAAACGTTTACGATAAAATTAAATTTTTACAAATTATTAATCGTAAAATTCTATTTCTAAGATTAGTGATCACTTAAGGTATGAACAAACAAATCATTAAGCATGATTAGTGATCAAGAAAATATTTTTCTCTCATCCATTACATTTTTACAAAAGATTTTCACAAAATTAATTATACAAAATATTTTCTAATTAAAAGAAAAGTTTTATTAAAAACTTAAAATTTGAAATTCAAATTTCCCCCCCAAAATGAAAGCTTCTACACCAGATACAACCTTCTCCACAAAAAGACAAAAAAGAGCAGAGTCTAGGTGGCGGCCTCCTTATGGGCCTGGCGGCCCCCTTATATATATGGGACCGCCGGGACCGCCACCAGTTACCGTTGGTTTTTCCTGTCTATAAATACTGGTCCACCCCTTGCTGAAATTATTCCTCTTTGCACGAAATTTTTCAGTCTATTCTTTCTCTCTCTAAAACTTATTTCTCTTACTAAAACTATTGATCACTAACATACTTAGATCTTGTTTCAAGTGATCTAATCTCTTATTCTCATCTCTTCCCTTTCATTCAAGTGCAAGAGAAGAACACTCGTATTCGTCAAGAAACAAAGTGTTAATTAGTGATCTCTCCTCTTTTCTTCTAAGTACCAAACCTTAATTGTATTTATCTTGTTTATTTGTGTGATTCGGATATTGTGTAGATCCGATAGTGTAGATCTTGTGAGTGTGTATATCTTGTGAAGTGGTAGATTGGTTCTAGCTAAGATTAGGACTCAACATTTAGCTTAGTGTCAGAAAATAACGTAAGCGACATGTAAACGGTTTTCTCCGCCTAAAGGGATCTTGTTGACATAGTGAAATATCGAGTCGTTTACTCGGGGAGTAGAGTAGGACGAAGAGGTGCTTTGTAGCCGAACCACTATAAAATCTTGGTGTCGTAGTTTGGTTGTTTCTTTCCTTATCTCTTTACATTATTATTGTTGTCATCTAATTTTAGTTTAGATAGTTATTGCTTGTTCATATTGTGAATTGGTTAAACATATAACTCGGATCTTAACATTTTTGAAAGTAATTTTTTTAAAAACGTAAAACAAACGTGTAAACTATTCAACCCTCCCCCCTTCTAGTTTCCATAATTGGTATCAAGGCTCAAGATTTTTAAAATATATTGTATTTTAAAGCATGGATCGATCTATGGATTCCGACAAATATCTAGAAGGGAAATCTATGCAAAGACCACCACTCTTTAAAAGCGATAGTTTTATTTATTGGAAAAATAGATTCGAGACATATGTTAAATCAAAAGATCTAGATATTTGGCATGTTATTACCAATGGTGATTTTCAACCTATTGTACAAAATCTAGAAACCAAATTAGATGAGGTTATCCCTTTTGAAAAACAAACCGATGATCTCAAAAAGAGACTTGCAAAAAATAATGAAGCCAAAATGGTTATTTACAATGCTTTGCCAAGAAAAGAATATAAAAGAATTTTCATGTGTTACACAGCAAAAGAAATTTAGAAAACTTGTTAATCACCCAAGTCAAAGATAATAAGATTGACCTTTTGGTTCAATAATATGAACAATTCGTCATTTCAGAAGACGAATCTATAGATAGTGCTTTTGCTAGATTTAATACTGTTGTTTAGTAAGAACTACGTAAGGAAGTTTCTTATGGCTCTACACCCTAAATGAAAAGCAAAGGTCATGGCGATTGAAGAGTCGAAAGATTTAACGTCACTATCTCTTGATGAACTTATCGGGAACCTCAAAGTTTACGAAATGACCATTAAGAAAGATTCTGAAATAGTCAAAGCAAAAAATGAAAGGAAATCTATTGTTTTAAAGGCTAAGAAAGAATCTAGTGATGAAGAGTGTTCGACATCCGGTAGTAAAGATGAAGAGTACGCCATGGCGGTAAGAGACTTCAAGAAGTTCTTTAAAAGAAGAGGTAGATTCGTGAGACAACCTTGGAACGACAAAAAGACGTTCCAAAGAAGACGTGATGATAAGAATGGTAAAAGTGATAGAAAATGCTTTAGATGCGGCGACCCGAATCATCTTATTGGAGAATGTCCAAAACCACCAAAAGATAAGAACCAAAGATCTTTTGTCAGAGGATCTTGGAGAGATAACAGTAAAGAAGATGATGAGAAGGTCAAAAACAAAACTTGTCTTGTAGCTCATGCATCAAGTGAGGTATGTTCTGAATCATCTTACTTTAGTTATGAAAACTCATCAATTGATGATTTAGTTTTAGACAACGAATATGATAAGTTATGCAAAATGAGTCTAAAGTTAATCACAAAGAACAAAAGGTTAAAAGTTACTATAAATAGTCTAGAAAATGAGCTTAGAGAATTAAAAGATAAATTATCCACACTCGAGAAAAACAAGGGAGTTGATCTCGATAATGCAAAGTGCCATACGCTTAAAATTGAGAATGAAAAACTAAAAGAAGAATCCACTAGATTAAAGAAATTTAAAAAGAGTACACATTGCTTAAATGAAATGTTAAGTAATCAAAAACCCTCCGGTGATAAACTAGGTTTAGGGTTTAATTCATTTGAAGCATCATCTAGTGGAACTAAGGAAATAAAATTGGTAAAAGCTTAGAAAAAGGTGTCCTCTGATAGAGGTCCCATAAATATGGGCGGCCCCCAAAGTGCCCAAGCGGGCCCTAAAATAATTATAGGACCGCCACCAACAATGCATGGATCTGAGAAAAGTGTGTCTTTTCAAAAATCTATTTTGGGTCCTAGACCAAAACACATAGTAGTAACCAATGTACGAGTTCTCGTTGCTAGTGACAATGAAGTTAAGCAATTTTATAAGCCATTACCAAAACCCAGAGTTGGATTCTCAAAACCAAATTTTAGATAAAAAACTCCACCACCTAGAAGAGTCATAAATAGTTATCATCGTTGTTAGGATTATGAAAATCCATGTAAAAGACTCGGTCACCCCGTGTTATATCCAGCATAGGTTAGCTCGTAGTCTTAGTTTTAATCGTTTAGTTACCGTACGACTTATGGTGTTAGGCCGGGTCTTTACCCACTTGTTAGCCCACTCCATGGCCCATTTAGGGGCACCAAACTCTTGTATAAATACCCCTTTCCAGCCATGGGAAGGGGTTGGATGTTCATTTTATTACAAACACACACTAAGTGATTTTCTCTCTCTAGAACTCCCACTTTCTCTCTCTAGATAATTTGGCCAAACATTAATCCTAGGCTTGTGTTATGATATCCAATATACTACAATTGGTATCAGAGCCCATGGGATGATTAGATAGATTGTGTGTGCGTTTTCTTGGTTAGTTTAGATCAAAAGTTTGGTTTTTGAAGGTTTATGGTCTTTTTCTTGACACTCTTTGATTCTCACGTTTGTGATGTTAAAGTTTATGTTTTTATAGTTGTTATAACCTTCTAGGATCGAGTTGTACAAAAGAAACCAAGCAAAAACATTCAAAAGGGTGATTTTAAGGTGTTTTTAGGTGAAAAAGTTCGTATTTTTCTTCACTGCATTTTGCCTCTCTAAAACATTCTTAGTTGCGTTTTGTTAGAAAAAGTACACTGCGTTTTGTCGTTTTGGTAAAGGACAACTATACTACGATTTGTCTTATTATAGGTTGCATTTTGCTCTTACGTTTTGGTTATTGAAGACTGCGTTTTGATTACTGCGTTTTGCTTTAAGATTTGGTTGCGTTTTGCCTCAAGACCACTGCGTTTTGCCTCAAGACCACTGCGTTTTACCTCAAGACCACTGCATTTTGCCTCAAGACCACTACGTTTTGCCTCAAGACCACTGTGTTTTGCCTCAAGACCACTGCGTACCACTGCGTTTTGCCTCAAGACCACTGCGTTTTGCCTTAAGACCATCACTGCGTTTTGCTTCAACATTTGGTTGCGTTTTGCTTCAAGACCATCATTGCGTTTTGGTAGAAAGAAACTCCAGCAAAATTTTCTTCTTCACTGCGTTTTGTATAAGCTTCTTCACTGCGATTTGTCTAAGCTTCTTCACTAGGTTTTGTCTAAGCTTCTTTACTGCGATTTGTCTAAGCTTCTTCACTGAGATTTGTCTAAGACTCTTCATTGCTTTTTGCCTAAGTCTTATTATCTTCATTACGTTAACTCATTTCAACCAAACCAAATCACAATCAAACAACATAACACCTAATCCAACAAACAATCACCACTTTTAACACACAATCACTAATCATTGTACCGATCCAAAGTTTATCATAATACAA